>JARVZY010003492.1:0-28957 GCA_030686995.1 Artemisia argyi | reverse complement strand
TTTATCGTGTATATTCATCTTTTGTCTTTTAAGTTATACAGTAGTAGCTTAATTATAAGTTGTGTTAATTAATTAATGGATGTGATGATAAGCAAATGTGCAAGTTGATAAGCTATATAAAATATGATACCATTCTACTTGCCAATAATAAATTTGCAAAAATTGGGGAAGAAAATGCATGCATGCATGCATGTGATGGGTTGCAAAAATTAAGGGTTTTGTCTAAAACACGTTCTTTGCTTTGCTCATTGTCGCCCATACATCTCTTTGAAATTTATTCCCACATATATGATATATCTGATGTGAGGTTTTATTATAGATTGTCAGATTGACTTACTCATTTTCATAGTTGTTAAAATAAAACAGGTTAAATTAGTAAACGGATGAAGTTTTCTGGTTTAGGTTACCTGCGTAATCAAGTTATCTTGTGACCATTTACAACTTTTTCCTAGTCATTCTCAAATGTATACCTAGTGAATATTGAGTTTTGAACCAGTGAACAATATATTATCAAGCTTATTTTCATTAATATTACAAATGTTTAAAAAGCACTTTGTTACACTTTCGTAGATTTATATATACTCACTTGATCAACTCATATGTCACTGACTTTTTAACTAAATTTGTTGTTGATGATGTATAGTTTATATTCGGGTCACGAACCCAAATGATAAACATTACTAACGCCTAAGCCCACCACGAGTGGGCTATCGTGACAATGATTTGGGCCAGCATGCTAAACGGTTTGGGCTCACGAAATCCCAAACCCAAGTTATTTATGGTTTGTATATAGATATCTCCTATTTAAGGGATATATATCAAATTGGATGTATATATCGAAGAGTAAGGAGCACGTATCCAATAAGGATTACGTGCCTATATAAACAATATTACAACTCTCATTGAGGTACGACTTCACAACCCTAACTCTTATGCATAACCCTAAAACCGATTACTTACTCTCACGCCGGAGGATAATCGTGGGAGACAATCCCACGATAAGCCTAACGGTGTTTGTTTGCTTTCTTAGTGCGCAGGTCTCAAGCATTAAGGTCTAATTGGTACAAGAACATGGATCTAAATAAGGAACACTCAACTTTTGTTTCAACAAGTGGCGCCATCCGTGGGACCCTACACTAAGAACTAGAATGACGAAACACAAAAACTCAAGCCAGCGGACTCCGCAATTGGAAAAAACACGTGGTGACCCCCAGAGGAAGAACCATCAAGATTCGACTTCTAGGCAGGCTTCTGGGACAACCAATGCGCCTGGTCACCAAGAAACGGGAACAACCTTACCTCTCCCAACGGTAGAATTGCCCACAGGGGCTGCCCAGACCACCACGCTGGTCCCAAGCACTGAAGAACTTCAGCGCACTCTCTTCAATACTCCTCATCAAATGGCACCCACTGTGGACAACACTGTGCCGCCAGGCGCGCCTAATCGGGATAGGGGACCTAACCCAGAAGCAGATATTGTTGCACTGGAAGAAGACGCGCCTGAATTAACACTAAGTAATTTTGTGTCACAAAATTACAAAGCTTTAACTAGCCTCATGCAAGAAGAGGCAAGAAGAAGATCAAGCCAGAGCCTACAAGCCCGGCTTAACTTTAACCCAGAAACATCCCCACCGCGCTACCAGAGGGAGGGGGCGCGAAAATAATGAAAGATGTACCAATGTCCATGATAGACTTGGTACAACATCTGACTCACAATACTCAGAGGAATACGAAGGCGGTGAGAGGCGTACCAATGTTCACTCCAGACTTGGTAGTCGCAGGATACAATATAGATTTGGATGGCAACGCTCACCGAGCGAGAGCTCCTCAAGGTATGGAAGCAGAAGAATTTATGACAGGTTGGGAAGACGAACTTCCCCAAGTGAAAGCCCCTCAAGCTCTTCCTCTGAGGAAAAACGGCGCAAGCGTCGAAAAAGGGATGACTTCTCCTCAAGTGACTCCTCGGACAACGAGGATAAAGAGTCCAGAGGAAGACATCGCGAGGAAGGAGACGAAGACATATCTCTTCCTTGTCATCGCCAAAAAGTTGATGCATTCACACGGCGCATCAGCGATTATTCTGATCACACGAAAAGGCGCATGCCCACCAATATTAAAACATACGATGGAACGGGTGATCCTTATGACCACCTAAAAATTTTTGAGTCCGCTGCTACTATCGAAAATTGGCCACAACCTGTATGGTGTCATATGTTTAATTCCACATTAGTAGGGAATGCGTGAACTTGGTTTAGCAAGCTTCCACGAAGGATAAACAAAGAAGGGAAGGATAAACAAAAGAATGGAAGTAAGAAAGAGCCATCCAAAGATAAAGCTGACATTATTTACATGATACAGTCATGACAACGCAAGATGAAGCAAAAGGTCAGTCAAAAATTCTCTTTTGGGAATGAGATATCCTTCCCCACTCTAACCGTGGACAACGCAGTAGTAGAGCCACTAACCATGGATATACATACTGAGGGACACGATATCCGCCGCATGTATATTGACGTAGGAGCATCCGCAGACATTATGTATGAACACTGCTTCAAAAGGCTGCGACCTGAGATACAAAGTCAGTTAATACCGGCCATGATGTCGCTGACTGGCTTCACAGGAGAAAAGATATGGCCTATGGGGCAATTACGCTTACTTGTAGTCGTTGGTGATGAACAACACTCTACAGCAACATGGATAAACTTCATGATAATCAAGTCTCCTTCACCGTACAATGGCATCATTGGGAGACCTGAAATATCATCCATGCGTGCTGTACCATCCACAGCATACGAGATGCTCAAATTCCCAGTAGAAGGAGACATTGTCACCCTCTACAATACCACTGTGCCGCCAAAAGAATGCAACACGGTAACCAGTGAAGTGGGGAGTGTTCCAGAACAGCGCGCAGCTAAAATACCAAACCTAAAGGTTGTCATTCACCCTAATTACCCAGATCAACAAATATCAATTGGAGGGTCTTTATTTGACAAAGGCAAAGCAGTTGTGTGCGCACTCTTGCAAAAGAACCTAGATATCTTTGCATTGGAACCAAAGCACATGACTAGAGTGCCACAATCTATCACGGAGCACAAGCTACAAATCCGACAAGGATTTCCTCCAATACGACAGAAAAAGCGCGGCCAAGCTCCAGATCGCGCAAAAGCCATCTTGGAAGAAGTACACAAACTGGTAGACGCAGGCATCATGCGGGAAGTCTACTACCATGACTGGATTTCCAATCCAGTAATGGTAAAAAAGAGTCATATTGAGGAGGAATTGGTGCGCGACATCGAGGAGATGTTCAAAACACTGGGAAAGATAAATATGAAGTTAAATCCCAAGAAGTGCACTTTTGGCGCGATAGAAGGCATGTTCCTTGGATATTTAATAAAACATGATGGCATCAAGCCTTGCCCAGAAAATACAAAAGCTGTCATCGATCTCCCTTCACCGCGCACATTGAAAGAATTCCAGTCATTACACGGAAAGCTAGCTGGGCCAAACCGTTTTTTGTCCAAATCAGCAGACAAGTCACTCCCTCTCTTTAAAACACTCACAAAGTGCACAAAAAATGGAGACTTTCGTTGGACTGAGGAGGCGGAGGAAGCCTTCCCACAACTTAAGCAACATCTTGCAGCACTTCCCAAACTTGTCACACCCCGACCAGGGGAAGAATTGATCATGCACTTATCTGCAACTCATGGAGTAGTCAGCGCGGTATTATTGACAGATAGGAACTCCGTTCAAACACCCATTTACTTTGTGAGCAAAGCACTTAAGAAGACAGAGATTAACTACACTGCTATGGAAAAGCCGGTCCTAGCTTTGGTATTTGTAGCTAAAAGAATGCACAGATACTCTCAGGCGCACCCAATAGTTGTAATAACTGATGCGTGGGAATCGCACCTTGCTTTACCTCTCGAGGGATCTCGCGAGGCTTACAACCCCCACCAGGCAGTGTACCTGATTGTTGTAGTATAGTATAGTGACAAGTACCGGAGGATTGATCGTTCAGCTTAGGAATAGTGTCGCTAGGATTAGAAAACCTAATTAATAGTTCTAAAGATGAAAGATGATTATTTTTGTGTTTTTATATTTTATGAAAGTAAGTAAAATCTCGGGTTTTGGAAGAGTGGGCGGAATTAGTTGTTATTCAACTAACCCAAAAACTACTTTATAACTAATTAAACTAATGAAAATGAAATTAAGCTAATATTAAACTAAGGTTGTGAGCAGTATTTGGAGAAATTGTGTTTACTTAGACTTCATTACTCCCTAGATATCTTTTACATGTCAATTACTTGTTACACTTGTATGGATGACGGATTGTATTCCTTAATACCATTCGTGGGGTGGCATACATAACTCCCCAACTCTATGAGCTCTTATCTCCTCCTACACCATGACCCAGCACAACTATAGGGATTGTAAACAGTGGCTCATGCATTAAATACAACCAATAAAGACCTAGTACGCCTCGGTTCATGTTTCTTAAGACGTTCAAGCATGTTACCATTTGGAGATCTGCCAGTTTTCTTAAGCCTAACATATAATATCATTCATCCAAGAACAAGAATAGACAAGTAATCAACACATAATCAACATCTAGGTTTCATTAGATCTAAGCAAACACAAAAGAAATCTAGCCTAGCATAGTAGAATTAAGATAAGAACAAAAGATAAACAACCAACACATAGACATATTGATTGAATTAAGAGTATACTTATCTCAATTACAATGCAAGGTCTCAAGGGTTTGGAACCCTTGAAAAACCTGTAAAAGAGGCACCAAAATCGTCTTTAGGGTTTCACCAAAACTTCTCTCCCTGTTTAATGAAAAAACTAGAAAACTATATATAGGAAAATCGTCATGACGGCGTCAAGAGTAAAATCTGACGCCGTCACCTCGCCGCCATATACTTCCTCGGATGCCCTAGATCCACTTGTGACGGCCTATGTGACGCCGTCACCACCTACGGTAAATTAATCTTGGCCACTTTGACGCCGTCACCTGCCCATCTGACGCCGTCACCAGCTACGGTAAAATATTCATCTTGTCTGACGCCGTCAAGACGCAAGTCGTGACGCCGTCACCTTGTATTTCCAGCTTAGATTTTTGGTACTTTGTCGTTTTCTTCACTTTATGCTCCAAAAACGTCCAAAATAGCCTCTTTTCCAGAATTCACTCTCCAAACACCTAAAATCACAAAAGGAACGATTTAGGGCAATATTTGATCAAATAAAGTCGGATTCGGGCTTAAATGACCCCCTAAAAACGGATCATTTTTCGCCTCATCATATACCCTTACACTTGAGATTTGCTTGTCCTCAAGCAAATGAGCTTTTATTCTACTCAAAAGACAAGTTAGGGGTCATTTAACACTAATATAAAAGTAATTACAACAAATGATCGTTCCACTAAAGTCCAATAGACAAGCACGGAGGTCATACACAAGCACCTCACAAATAGTGTTTAGATACTCACATCTCTCGGGTGTAATAAAGTAATATAACATTATGGAAATGGAAGATATCTCTCACTACCTGTCATAACAAAATAGATTACCATAGGCTTGGGAAAAGATCAAACCTCCACCACATGGCGTAAGCACCTAGGATAAACTATCAAAGAGGTCTTTTAAAGGGTTATAACGTTAGGTGTAAGGATATGAATTACACGGTTTTGTTGGATAAAGGAAGTTTTACTGGTGGCGAGTTAACAATCTTAGTTAATTACATGTACAAGTTGGCGTTGCTAAGCCAAGACTAGACTCGACTTAAGCTAATAAATGAAAAATAACAAAAACATAAAATGAACATAGAATGAAAACGGGATGGTAGTCCGTATGTTTTTTCTCTCTTTTTCCTTTTCTATTTTTTTTTCTTTTTCTTGATTTTTTCGATTTTTTTTTTTTTTTTTTTTTTTTTTTTTTTTTGCATACACTCTTACCCTACCATCCAAAATAATACATCATAGGGGTATGAGAAATCCCCTTACACTTGAATCTTTACATACTTTACATTAAACTAATCTAATTACTCGAATTAAGAAAATCAAAACACTTGGAGCACTTTTAAGATTAACGTACGTATGGGGGTAATATATTATGTTCTTCCCCATTACTCCATAAAATAAGTACTTACCCATGAGTCCCAATTGTCCCAAAACAATATGTACAAGGATATGACTCGACTTAGCAACCATGTAATCAATTAGAAAGTTAACTTAGGGTTTAACAAATAACAATAATGCACTAAAGATGAGTGCATACACGGAAGGCTAAGGCGATTTGGTTGTACATTTAAGTGGGGTGTAACAAATTCTTCCTTTAAGTAAAATGCTTAAAGTTAAAAACGAAAAGATAGGCTCGGAGGGGTGTACTAGGGGTATCGTGTACTAAAAATGAGTACAACGCAAAGGTGTGGGAAAAATTAGTTGACTTAACTAGCCAAGTAATATGACTTAAATGGTCAAGTAATTATAATACGGGTTTAACACAAGGGTGATCCTAATGCCTCTTATCATGTAGTAAATCCTACCACACGAATGTAGTCTCACTAGCGGTCTCGGGATGCATCACTAACGCAAGTTCTAGAATCTAAATGCTACCGGTACACTCATAAGCACCAATAATGAATGCTTTTCCTATCAAATCTAAAGGCGAACCTCACATTTTTGGGTGGAAAATTTTTCTGAATATACGGTTATGTGCTAGTCATACAACCTCCTATCCATGAGACGCTTGCTATGGCTAAAGTTTCACTCCTAAATGTTGTAAAAAATTTTAAATTTGGCGCTAAAATTACACTAACAAGTATTTCTCATAGTTTTATTACTCATCTACTATCAAACAAAACAAACTCAAGCGAAAGTGCATATGTATGGTATCATCTTTTTACCCTCCCCTTACACTTAGGATGAACATTGTCCCCAATGTTCAAGTAAAGAATGTAAAAGTAAGAAGTAAAGAGAATGAAATCAAATACTCCCCTGATTCGCTCGGTATGGATTTTAGGTTGGCTAGATTAGATCTTCCTCCAAGAAAATGAACAATCAAAGCTTCCCTTCCAGAATATAAATCATCTTCTTGTCTTAAATAACCTGTAAATCCTGACAAAAGTAGACAAGGCAACCTCGCGTAAAATCGGCGGCATCCTATATAAGTTACTAAATCCTAGAAAACAAAGTAAGATATAATGCTTGTGGAATGAAGTTTGCAGATTTCCTGGAGATTATAAAACTTAATAATTCACAAAAACCATAAGACTCCGTTAGAAAAACAAAACGGGTAAAATTTTCAGATTTTTGACTCCTGACGCCGTCAAGGGCAATTGCCTGACGCCGTCAGAATGGACCTGCAGAAATCTTTATGTTAAGTTTCCGTAAAATTTCTGGAAAAACCTTGTCCTACTTCCTGGAAAATCCTGCAAAACTTCATTATGACTCAATACAAGCATTTGACTCTAACAAATATGAATATACATGTTCATTAAATATCGTGGAGAATCATGATCGGTTTGTTTCTTAAAAACATATTTGGGGTTTCCCCTTACACTTATCTTTTGCAAAAATACCTTTAGGTTGAAGTTAAGACTAGGCCAAACAACATAATAAAGTATTTCACATTTTAATTGAGAAACATGATCAACCAACAATAAAAATAAAACATGCATACGGAAGCAAATAACAATCAAACAATTAAAATCACACAAAACATGGGTTGCCTCCCAAGAAGCGCTTTTCTTTATTTACGAGTCTTGTAGCTCGACTCAAAGTCGTGGGTTACTACGTGATTCCATCATTGGTTCCATTCCCTAGGTCATCTTCTAAACCAGTTTTGTATTCCGGACCTAGTTGCAAGCATTCTTTGTAGAAACCAAGCATCCTATTTCTAACATACTCTACTCCTCTACGTCTATCCTCCTCATTCCTATAATAAGCCGCTTGCTTGTGTTCTTTTTCGAAATTAGAGAGAAGGCGGTATTGTTCGATCTTGTAGGGCATTTGATAGGCGACCTCATCATTATCTTTCTTGAATCTAACTATCCCTAAAGTCGGATCATAACTCATCCTAGTGGCTTCAACAAATGGCTTTCCAAACACTACTTGACTTAGGCAAGCATCTATCACGGGGCGAGTGTCTTCTACTATCATAAAATCAATCTCATAGGTGAGATTCCCTATAATCACATGCAATCCTTTCACTCTTCCTGCAAAATTACTTATCAGATTCTTACCGGGCATCAACCTAAAATTGAGTTGCTTCTTCATCACCCAATTGTAATAAGTCCTAGTCATGATGTTTACGGGTGATCTAAGGTCGATGTAAGCTTGCCATATATGCATGTGCCCAATATTGCATGGGATGTTGATGTTAGAGGGATCACCTACTTTAATAAGGGGTGAACCAAGGATATATGGTGTCTCGGGACTATCGAATAAATCCTTATGGTATTCCCGTTCTTCCTCGGTTGGAAACTTGTCAAAGTATTTCTCTATAGGTTCTATCTCCTCCAATTTCTCATCCTTTTTAACCTCAACTTCCCTACTCTCATCCTCACTATTGGCTTCTACCTTAGCTTCATCCTTGTCACTCTCCTCTATCTCTCTATCAATTGGCTTAATGGTGACAACATTGACAAAGTGGACATGTTTGGATGATGAGGGGTCCTTAGTTTGAATTCCACTATTTGTGTCCCTAGTGTCCTTCCTAGGTGTGGCTAATGTTTGGTTGTTGAGGGCTTTCAACAAATTGTTGATTTTGTTGGTCATCTCCGTTTGTTGCTGGTTGAATTCGTTTTCAAACCTAACTATGCGGGCTTCTTGAGATGCCATAAATTTCGACATCAATCCTTCAAGATTGTTGGTACTACCATAGTTGTTAGAAGGATTGTTGTTGAAGGTACGGTTGGATGGTGGACCGTTTGATTGGTAACGATTAGGTGGGTTGGACGAATTGGGTTGATTTTGTTTCCACCTAAGGTTTGGGTGATTTTTCCATGAGGGGTTGTATGAATCACCGTATGTGTTCGGCTCGGGCTTGAAAGTGTACCACTTATCTCCCACCTCGTCGGTACGCGTGGATGCGTAGTCTTCAAAAGCTGTTCCGGGGAGTTCCATACAATCACGAGTGTCATGGGGACCACTACATAATTCGCATGAAGAAGTGATTTTGTTCACTTGGCTTGAATGCTTCGGAGCTTCGTAAGATTTCATGAGAAACTTGACTTGGTCCTCAAGTTCCATGATCCTACGGTCGGGAGTGCTTGAATTGTTCGAAGGCAAAGATATTGCCTTGACCGTTTTGTTCAAATCACGGGGATCATTCCAACTTTCGTTGTCATAGAGAGCAAGATCTTCTATGAGTTCCCATGATTGTTCCGCACTAAGATCACGTAGCTTACCACCGGCCGATTGGTCAATGGTTCGCCTCGTAGGGATATCGATATGGTCATAAAAAATTTGGACTTGGAGCCAAAGATCTATGCCATGATGAGGGACTTTTTGGAGTAAGTCCTTGAAACGAGTCCATGCTTCGTAAAGAGATTCATTTTGACGTTGTTGGAACATCAAGATGTCATTTCTAAGCTTAGTAGTTCTCCCCGGTGGGAAAAATTGAGCAAGGAAACGAGTGGTGAGATCATCCCATGTGGTGATGGATCCCGCGGGTAAACGCTCAAGCCATTGACTAGCTTGATCCCGTAGAGAGAATTGGAATAGGCGTAAACGGGTAGTCTATCTAATTTCAACACCTAGGTCTATGGAATCTACGATTTTGAGGAAGTCCTTAAGTTGTTGGTTTGGATCTTCGGAACGAAGTCCATGGAATGCACATCCGCTTTGCACCAACCGGATGGTGTCGGATCGCAAGGGGGTCACATTGGCTCCGGTGAGCTCAATGGTGTTTCGGTAGCCTTGGTGGCTAGGTCGGGAATACTCTCCTAAGGTTCGGGGCCTAAGGGGTTCTAATGGTGGGTTTTGTTGTGGTGGGATGACGGGTTCAAAGATGTTACCACCTTCCATGATGTCGGATGGTAAAGAGTTACGAACAAAGGCACGAAGAAATAAGATAGACTAAAGAAGACCTAAAAATAAAAATAAAAATCTTACTAGAAAGGAATCTAGCAAGTAGACCTAATAAAAAGAAATCCTAACCTAGACAATAACTATTCCCCGGGCTGCGGCGCTAAAAACTTGATGCGTGGGAATCGCACCTTGCTTTACCTCTCGAGGGATCTCGCGAGGCTTACAACCCCCACCAGGCAGTGTACCTGATCGTTGTAGTATAGTATAGTGACAAGTACCGGGGGATTGATCGTTCAGCTTAGGAATAGTGTCGCTAGGATTAGAAAGCCTAATTAAAAGTTCTAGAGATGAAAGATGATTATTTTTGTGTTTTTTATATTTTATGAAAGCAAGTAAAATCTCGGGTTTTGGAAGAGTGGGCGGAATTAGTTGTTATTCAACTAACCCAAAAACTACTTTATAACTAATTAAACTAATGAAAATGAAATTAAGCTAATATTAAACTAAGGTTGTGAGCAGTATTTGGAGAAATTGTGTTTACTTAGACTTCATTACTCCCTAGATATCTTTTACATGTCAATTACTTGTTACACTTGTATGGATGACGGATTGTATTCCTTAATACCATTCGTGGGGTGGCATACATAACTCCCCAACTCTATGAGCTCTTATCTCCTCCTACACCATGACCCAGCACAACTATAGGGATTGTAAACAGTGGCTCATGCATTAAATACAACCAATAAAGACCTAGTACGCCTCGGTTCATGTTTCTTAATACGTTCAAGCATGTTACCATTTGGAGATCTGCCAGTTTTCTTAAGCCTAACATATAATATCATTCATCCAAGAACAAGAATAGACAAGTAATCAACACATAATCAACATCTAGGTTTCATTAGATCTAAGCAAACACAAAGTAAATCTAGCCTAGCATAGTAGAATTAAGATAAGAACAAAAGATAAACAACCAACACATAGACATATTGATTGAATTAAGAGTATACTTATCTCAATTACAATGCAAGGTCTCAAGGGTTTGGAACCCTTGAAAAACCTGTAAAAGAGGCACCAAAATCGTCTTTAGGGTTTCACCAAAACTTCTCCTCTTTTTTATGAAAAAACTAGAAAACTATATATAGGAAAATCATCCTGACGGCGTCAAGAGTAAAATCTGACGCCGTCAACTCGCCGCCATATACTTCCTCGGACGCCCTAGATCCAATTGTGACGGCCTTGGTGACGCCGTCACCACCTACGGTAAATTAATCTTGGTCACTTTGACGCCGTCATCTCTCCATCTGACGCCGTCACCAGCTACGGTAAAATATTCATCTTGTCTGACGCCGTCAAGACACAAGTCTTGACGCCGTCACCTTGTGTTTCCAGCTTGGATTTTTGGTACTTTGTCGTTTTCTTCACTTTATGCTCCAAAAACGTCCAAAATAGCCTCTTTTCCAGAATTCACTCTCCAAACACCTAAAATCACAAAAGGAACGATTTAGGGCAATATTTGATCAAATAAAGTCGAATTCGGGCTTAAATGACCCCCTAAAAACGGATCATTTTTCGCCTCATCAGATCTCCTTCTCCCCAATCTGTCTTGGATCCGCCTACTTCCAGGTTTGGAAGATCCTTGGCTTGGCGAATGTTGAGGCCCTAATCGATCATGTATTCCCCGACTGCCAAGTCTGGAATGGACATTGGTGCGCCTACCGCTGTCTCCAGAATTTTGTGAGTCAGATACCGCACCTAACCTATCATGGATAGTGGTACGTTCTGCACGTCTTCCTCGCGGGTGACGTGGTGGTGATGGTTCGCGTTCTGGACCAAAATTAAGTCGGGTTTGTAGGTCCGCACCTGCTCTTCTTGCAGCTTCTTCTTGCATGAGGGCGGTTAGGGTTTCATAATTTTGGGACACAAAATTTCCCAAAGTTAGATCATGTGCGTCCTCAGTTATTGCAAGAATTTCTGCCTCAGTATTAGGCACTCTGTTACGTTCAGGTGCGCCTGGAATCGCAGTGTTGTTCACTGCGGGTATGGCCTGATGAGGAGTGATGAAGAGGTTGCGCTGGAGTTCCTCAATGCTTGGGGACACTGGTGTGACTGTGGTAGTCCTTTCGGGCAGTTCTACTGCTAGACGAGGTGGAGTTGTTCCTGCCTCGCGGTGACCAGGTGTGCTGGTTGTTCCAGCAGTTTGTCTGGAGGTAGGATCTTGTTGATTCTTCCTCTGATGGTCACGCTTTTCTGACTACGGAGTCCGCTGGCTTGAATTCTTATGCTATTCTAGTTTTTAGTAGGGTCCCACGGATGGCGCCACTTGTTGATACAAAAGTTGGGCGTACCTGGTTATTGGGCTTTTGCTCTTATATCAATTCGTTTCTTAGCACCTTGTTACCTGCGTACTAAGAAAAATAGAACAACACCGTTAGACTTATCGAGGGATTGTCTCCCCCGATTAGACTCCGGCGTGAGAGTAAGTAATCGATTTAGGGTTTGGTTGAAGAGTTAGGGATTGTGTAAATCGTACCTTGAATGAGAATCGTGTGATTCTATATATAGGGGCTAAGAAACCGTGTTTCTTGCTCCTTACTCTTCGCACGCGTGGTGCTTATCCGAGGTAAGGATATCTATTCCTTGAATAGATAATCCTTATCGTGTACCCGGTGGGTTAGATTGGGCCTTTGGGCTTCATGAGCCCAAAGCGTTAATACTGCGGCCCATACCATTGTCATGGTAGCCCATTCGTGATGGGCTTAGGTGTGAGCAATGTCTATCATTTGGGCTTGCGGCCCAGATATAGGCTATACGTCATCATTACTCGAGCTATAGAGGTTGATACTCACAAAAAAACGTCTTAATTCCATACCAAATATACAACTTGTAAACTTAGCGTAGAAGGTTTAGCATGCTGTTTGAATTAAAAAAAATTGTCGTCAATCAATTTCGAAACGGCAAAGTATAATGTCAATTATGGGCCAGGTCTTGCAGTGGGTCTCACATCTTGACATTCTCTGTATATACTAATTAGCTTCATGCTAATAAAAAACAGTTGTTGTTGGGCCTATGTTTGGGCTTATTTCGGCCCATGCATGGCTTGCTAATATTAACATGTAGTAAAACGCATTATCTGCTGTAATATAATAACATGTCCCACTCATATTTTAGTATTCTCATTGGGCCTAAAATCTGATTCCCCCCTTGAGCCCATTTTTTGGCTGTTAGTCCACGCCACAAAACCAATATTTGAAAAATTGCAAGCCACCTTTATTACACTAGAGTACTAGACTGTTATAACATCAGTTCGTTTTTGTCCATGTGGGATAGTATCAAATGTCTTCCTTCTTTGAATTTTCTCTTTATTAATCTTACCAAGATAACTTGCAAATTTTCAACAAAAAACAACTCAACCCGCCGCAACGCGGGGGCAACCACCTCGTTTCTTCTAATAATATTGAGGTGATGGACTCTTAAAATTACATGGGCTGGTCTTGTGTATTGATCGGTGAGGTGTATAAGAAGTAAACGAGTACGAGCTCTCCAAGCATGAGCTCAACTTGTTTATTTTGGCTCCTGAATTATTCCTAAAGCTCGAGCTCGATTCTAGTTACAGTTGTTTTAACGGAAAAGCTAAAATATAGAAAAATCTTTACTATAAAAATTTTGATTTAGGTATTTTAGAGAGGATAACATTATTTAATACAACAATCATCTTAATTGCTTAAATATCTAAAATACTATAGTGAAATCTCATTTAGGCCCGCAAGCCAAGTCAAGCTCGATATGTGAGGTTCAGACTCAAACGCGTTTATTAAACAAACTTTATGTTAAGCTCAAACTGGAGCTCAAGTGGCTCATGAATAATTCAGCTCCTTTACGCCTTCAAATTGAAGTACACGAATTATAAATAGTTCGTTGATTTCGGTCACTAGGCAATAATGCAATATAGGCTTATGTTACTTATTACAAGTATGTTGCTTTCCCAAATTTGTGTAGGTTGAAATCTATAGTGTCTCAAAAAAGTAAATTATATATATATACCTTGCAAATTCACAAATATGAAAAATAATAATAATAATAATAATGTTTCGCACTGTTTAAAACTCTATAAAAATAATAATAAAACATTTATCACATGAGAACTAACAAACACAACTAAATAGTCATCACATAATTAAATGACAGAATTACATTCAAATACGCAAATACTAAAGAACCTCAATCAACACTAAAATCCCAATAATCACCTCAAATTATCCTACCAATAATTAAGTAACAATTAATCAACAATGCAAAGCCAGGCGAATAACACATACATTTTTCGGCCACGGGCTCAAGCAAATGAGTCGCGCTAAAGGCAACTTGTGGGTTTCATCACTCCCGAACTTCTTCCTGCGGCGTTCACACAGTATGCTGATGCGGCTGATGTGGAACGTTTGTTCTTGAATGTCAAATTCACGTCTTGCATCGTGATTCCCCTACATGGATTTATTTTGCTGCAATCAAACTTCACTGCGACTTTAGTTGCAGATATCCCACGCACATTTTGATACCTCACGTTGCTTATTTTTACACCCGAGCCGCCCTAGAACAGTAGGCAAAAAAATAGCAGGTTTATAACTAATACAATGAAGTTATTGAAAAAATAAAACGTTTAACCAAACCCTCTAGTTCATAAAATACTGACCTGACGGGGACAATTCGTGCGACTGGGACAGTAATTTTGATCGATAAGAATAGGGTTTTTTACATTTGTCATAACGGCGTCCTGAAAAAGAATGTTATCGACGAAGCCATTACTTGGTTTTGCCCATGCCTTGATTCTTAAACCATTATCTGTACCCTTAAAGGTAGTCCTTTTTACAGTCACGTTACGCACTCCTTGTTCAATCAAACGATTCCCTAAGGATCCAATGCTGCGAAACATACGTGTAACTAGCCAATCAATATATTCGTAATAGCATCTCGAACAACAATTTAACCGGTGTTCTAAAGGCACCTGTTCGACAAACTCACATAGTAGTTTAACAAAATGGATATATGAAGAAACATATGAGGATTATATATATATTCTTATATTTTTCCTAAGATTTAGGACCTCAAAAATATTAGTAACCATTTACAACTTGTGAGAAATAATGAAATGACTAGCTCCCGAAGACATGCTCACATAGTAGTTTAACTATATACCTGATACCATGTCCCGGTCCACAAGAGACACCTTCGATCCATAAGTTACTTGCACCAGAACCTATCGAGACACAGTCGTCACCAGTGCTAAATTTCGAGTTCAAAATAGTTACACCGGTTGATTGCTGGACATGAATGCCATCAGTGTTGGGACTGTTCCATGGTGCAACCACATTTGCACCAACAACTCTCACGTTACGACAACCGGCAACCACCATGTGGAACAATTGGCTGTTTAGCGAAGTTACTCCGTACACCAAGACATTGTTCGAATTGTAGATTCCTAAACTCTGCAAAATGAATAATCCATGCAAGTTTATGTAAATAGTCACTCTAAATATGTTAACACAAAGACAAAAATGTGCATACTTGTTACTTGATAAAATTCTTAACTTCTATTATTTAGATTGTCGAGATCTAGGTAACTATAGAACGGTTTTTATTGAAATGTGGACTGTTACTTTTTGATTAGGTAAATGTCCTCAAATATTAACGTACATGTTAAGTATAAAAATTTGTTGCAATGAATAAGCAAAAGTTAGTAACTAATACCGTGGCTCCAGCAGGGCAATTCTTCGACTTAGAAGCTTTACAAGCCCACAAGCCGGAACCCTGAGCGTCGAGGGTGCCACCAAGAATGGTAACACCCTGGACGCCATAAAAGCGCAGCCAAAACTGCGAATTTCCCAAAACAAAATAATTAGATGGAGCCACAAGGGTTCCATCAATACGAAACATGATGGCTCCATTCTTGCATGGCCCATTAAACATTAACCCTCCAACCATGTACCGTCCTTGCGGTACGTATACAGTTGCAGCATTGACCGACCCACACGCACTGTTCCATGCAGCCATAAACGCCTTAGTAGAGTCCGTTTTACCGTCCGCTTTTGCTCCCAAACTCTTCACATTGTACGTCCCCGCGGTTGCTCCAGTAAAGCACACCGCAGAGACAAATACAACCATGATCATGAAGGTAGTTAGTGCAACTAGAGGGTGGTTAGCCATTTTTGTTAATGTGAAAATGTGATGGATATGAAGGGGTTAGTCGTTAGTGGGTGGTATTTATGATGGTGATTTTAGAGCTACCCTCTAATAACTTTTTGTTTTTTATTAAGAGTAACAAACTTTTTAATTAATTAAAATTAGTTTTAATCGAATGTGATATAAGTCAACACACTGTTTACGATATAGTATGTTTTGTGCTGCTGTGGATGTTTGTACTACCATACTATAAGATGTTTTATAAGTACGAAATTGGAAGGAATGTGGGGAGATCATGGAGAGTGATCCTGAATTAACGGATTAGATCAATGTAGAAACATGCCTGTATTATTGAGTTTAACTATATTTTATTATCTTCTTTTTAATATTGTTCTAAGGGTTTTGCTAATGGCAACCAAGGGTGTCAGTAGGGTCGGGTTGACCAAACCCGAACCCGATAAAGCTTATTGGTTCGGGTTAAATCGGGTCATAAAATCTTATCAGGTTGTTTTGACCCGAACCCGATAACCCACCATTCTTATCAGGTCGGGTTAGGGTTATATAATTATTATTATCGGATCAACCCGATAAAACCCGAAAGTAAATATTTTAATTTTTTTAAGTAATAATTTGAATACTAGTTAGGGATTAAATTTTCTTTGTTGTATTAAAACATGAAATCTCAATCTTTTCTTTTTAGTATGTACTGATGCTGATTTACATGCATCATTGTCATTGAAACAAGTGCGAAACATAGTTGGCCATTCTAAGTGATTGTGAAAAAGTATATAAAGATCGATAAAACAACTTGATTATGAATTCAACCAACCCCACACTTATTTTTATTCACAACATCAGTCAATCACTTCAAATATGATTACTGGTTTTGAGTTCATACAAATACAAAGAAAGAATGAATGAAACAAAACAAAGCAGCTTCTCAACTTAGAGAGATGTAAAATTCAGAGAGAGATAAACGATGCAACAAGATAAGTGAAACCCTAAATCTATAATGATCCTTATATAGCCGCTCCACTTTGCACTTCTCTCACTTGGCTCAGTCAGTCCTTTAACTTTAGCTCAGCTTCATATCCAGTCCCTGCACACACAAATAAAAGAAATACAAAAGGAAACAACTATACAAGAATTACCTTATGACCGTTGTACTTAGTCAAACACCAAGTCAACATATACAAGGCTTAGATTAGCCTTCTGAACATTCTCCCTTAATCTCAGCCTTGTACATATCATACAAGTCAAGATCATCACAAAACTTATTGTGCTCCTGCACACTTAAACCTTTTGTAAAAATATCTGCTATATTATCAACATATTTTACTTTCACAGTTTTAACCACACCTGCAGCAACCTTTTCCCTTAAGAAAAACAATTCAATCTTAAAATGTTTTGTTTTTTTCATGGAAAACTGGATTTGCTACAATTTGTATAGCAGAACTATTATCACAATGTAAAGGAACAGGGAGAGATGTTTTGATATTCAATTCACCCAGAATTTTTTGAATCCAAATGACTTCACAAGTAACAGAATTCATTGCTCTATACTCTGCTTCAGCAGAAGACTTAGAGAGCATGGACTGCTTTTTACTTTTCCAGGATACAAGACTTTTACCCAGAAAAACACAATATCCAGTCACAGATTTTATAGTAAGTTTACATTTTGCCCAATCTGAATCAACAAACACACTTAGGTCTAAGTTATTTCCTTTAATAAAAGAAATACATTTCCCAGGTGCATTTTTCAAATACCTTAGCACCCTAAATGCCAACTTAAGATGAGATTGCATAGGTGCATGCATGAATTGACTTAGAACATGAACTACATAACCGATATCAGGTCTTGTATGAGTAAGGTAAATAAGTTTACCTACTAATTTTTGATAATTTGTGATACATGTTAAAGGTACATCAATAATAACCTGATCAGGCTTGGCAGAACATTCCTTAGTCTCTATAGTGTATTACAAGGTTTGCAGGCTAACATACCAAACTCTGCCAAAAGTTTTAGGCAATATTTTCTTTGAGTCAAAAACATATTCCCATCAGAATTAAGAACTTCAATACCCAAGAAGTATTTCAAATTTCCCAAGTCTTTAATCAAGAACTTTGAACTCATGAAATTTTTAACTTCATTAATAGCCTGAACATTGTTACCAGTGATGACAATGTCATCCACATATACAAGTAAAGCAACAAAAATTCCATTTTTATTTTTAATAAACAATGAAAAACCACTTTTACTTTGTTCAAAACCATTTTCAATCAAAACAGAAGTTAGTTTTTCATTCCATATCCTTGGTGCCTACTTTAAACCATATAACGACTTTTTCAATTTGCACACCCTAGTATCATTAACATCAGAATACCCTTCTGGTAGACACATATAAACATTCTCATCAAGTTCACCATATAGGAAGGCATTATTCACATTCATTTGAATAACAGACCAACCATATTGCACAACAACAGATAACAAACATCTCACAGTAACAATTTTCACAACAGGTGAGAAAGTCTCATCATAATCAACACCTTCTTTTTTACTACAACCTTTGGCAACCCATCTTGCCTTATATCTCTCAATCTCACCATTAGACTTATATTTGATTTTGAAAACCCACTTACCTCCAATGGCTTTCCTGCCCACTGTTCAGTGACTTCCCAAGTTTCATTTCTGTTAAGAGCTTATACTTCTAGATTCATAGCTTCAATCCATTTTGGGTTTTTAGAAGCCTCGTTATAAGTCTTTGGTTCAATTATTTTATTCAAATTGGTTGAAAAATTATAATTCTCAGTACTCAACTTAGAGTAATTAACATGCTTGTCTATGTTATACTTCACTTTAGTATTAACTTCATAATCACTTAGCTTAACAGGCATCTGAGTTTTTCTAGAAGATTTTCTAACATATGTTTTAAAAATGCTCTGTCTATCTGGTGACACAACCACAGGTTCATTGAAAAAATTATTAAACCCATTATAGTAATTGTCATCACCCTCAGACTGGTTTACATTTTCCTTAAGTGTAACATTGTCCTCTTCATCATTGGCTGCTTCTGCTGATTCACCAGGATGCACCCCTTCATCCTTTTTAGTGAAACCAGTATTTTCAGTACCTCTCAATGATGAATGGTCTATGTCCTCACTTCCCTTAGGTTTCTTATCTCTCTTTTCATCATAGGGTTCATCTGACAAATTTTCATCATCTAGAAAATGATTAAAAATGTTTAAATTGTCTGTGTTTTGAAAATGAAACTCAAAATCTTTATTTCCAGATTTATTTTTGAAGGGAAACACTGTTTCATAGAATGTAACATCTCTTGAAAATAAAAATTTCTTACTTTCAAGACTAAACAATTTATACCCTTTTTTCTCAAAAGAATAACCAATGAATACAGACTTTTCAGACCTAGATGAGAACTTATCAGAATTATTTAGCACAGTAGCAAAACAAAGACATCCAAAAACCTTTAAATGAGAGATGTTTGGTTCAATGTTTTACAAGATTTCATAAGGCGATTTTCTAAATAAGACAGAACTGGGTAACCTGTTAATCAGGTATAAACAACAGTTAGAACACACTCAGTCCACATGTTTAAAGGAATCCCCCCTTGAAACATGAGGGCTCTAGCAACATTGAGTAAGTACCTATGTTTTCTCTCAGCTATTCCATTTTGTTGAGGAGTATAAGAACAAGAAGTCTGTTGTATAATACCATTATCTTTACAAAACTTTTCCATACTATGATTTATAAACTCAGTTCCATTATCTGATCTAAACACTTTAACTGATTTATCAAACAGGTTTTTAGTCAAATTATAGAAATTAACAATGTTTTGGAAAACTTCATATTTCCCTCTCAACAGAAACACCCAAACAGCTCTAGAGAAATCGTCAACAACAATTAAGAAGTACTTATATCCTTCTCTGCTTTGAACTTTGTAAGGACCCCATACATCTAAATGAACCAATTGTCCTATGACATTGGTTTTGTGATCACTTAGAGGAAATGGTTCTCTAGTTTGCTTAGCCTTATGGTAAACCTCACAAGGTTCAGCAGAAGAGTCAACTTTATAAGCAATTTTATGTTTAAGTATATTAAGAACTTGGTCAGCAGGATGACCAAGTCTATTGTGCCAAATACATTTTGACAAACAACATACTCGAATATTATTATTGGTTAATTTGGTACCTGTATGATGCGTGGAAATCGCACCTTGCTTTACCTCTCGAGGGATCTCGCGAGGCTTACAACCCCCACCAGGCAGTGTACCTGATCGTTGTAGTATAGTATAGTGACAAGTACCGGGGGATTGATCGTTCAGCTTAGGAATAGTGTCGCTAGGATTAGAAAGCCTAATTAATAGTTCTAGAGATGAAAGATGATTATTTTTGTGTTTTTATATTTTAATGAAAGCAAGTAAAATCTCGGGTTTTTGAAGGAGTGGGCGGAATTAGTTGCTATTCAACTAACCCAAAACTATATTATAACTAATTTAAACTAATGAAAATGAAATTAAACTAATATTAAACTAAGGTTGTGAGCAGTATGTGGAGAAATTGTGTTTACTTAGACTTCATTACTCCCTAGATATCTTTTACATGTCAATTACTTGTTACACTTGTATGGATGACGAATTGTATTCCTTAATACCATTCGTGGGGTGGCATACATAACTCCCCAACTCTATGAGCTCTTATCTCCTCCTACACCATGACCCAGCACAACTATAGGGATTGTAAACAGTGGCTCATGCATTAAATACAACCAATAAAGACCTAGTACGCCTCGGTTCATGTTTCTTAAGACGTTCAAGCATGTTACCATTTGGAGATCTGCCAGTTTTCTTAAGCCTAACATATAATATCATTCATCCAAGAACAAGAATAGACAAGTAATCAACACATAATCAACATCTAGGTTTCATTAGATCTAAGCAAACACAAAAGAAATCTAGCCTAGCATAGTAGAATTAAGATAAGAACAAAAGATAAACAACCAACACATAGACATATTGATTAAATTAAGAGTATACTTATCTCAATTACAATGCAAGGTCTCAAGGGTTTGGAACCCTTGAAAAACCTGTAAAAGAGGCACCAAAATCGTCTTTAGGGTTTCACCAAAACTTCTCTCCCTGTTTAATGAAAAAACTAGAAAACTATATATAGGAAAATCGTCATGACGGCGTCAAGAGTAAAATCTGACGCCGTCACCTCGCCGCCATATACTTCCTCGGACGCCCTAGATCCACTTGTGACGGCCTATGTGACGCCGTCACCACCTACGGTAAATTAATCTTGGCCACTTTGACGCCGTCACCTGCCCATCTGACGCCGTCACCAGCTACGGTAAAATATTCATCTTGTCTGACGCCGTCAAGACGCAAGTCGTGACGCCGTCACCTTGTATTTCCAGCTTAGATTTTTGGTACTTTGTCGTTTTCTTCACTTTATGCTCCAAAAACGTCCAAAATAGCCTCTTTTCCAGAATTCACTCTCCAAACACCTAAAATCACAAAAGGAACGATTTAGGGCAATATTTGATCAAATAAAGTCGGATTCGGGCTTAAATGACCCCCTAAAAACGGATCATTTTTCGCCTCATCATATACCCTTACACTTGAGATTTGCTTGTCCTCAAGCAAATGAGCTTTTATTCTACTCAAAAGACAAGTTAGGGGTCATTTAACACTAATATAAAAGTAATTACAACAAATGATCGTTCCACTAAAGTCCAATAGACAAGCACGGAGGTCATACACAAGCACCTCACAAATAGTGTTTAGATACTCACATCTCTCGGGTGTAATAAAGTAATATAACATTATGGAAATGGAAGATATCTCTCACTACCTGTCATAACAAAATAGATTACCATAGGCTTGGGAAAAGATCAAACCTCCACCACATGGCGTAAGCACCTAGGATAAACTATCAAAGAGGTCTTTTAAAGGGTTATAACGTTAGGTGTAGGGATATGAATTACACGGTTTTGTTGGATAAAGGAAGTTTTACTGGTGGCGAGTTAACAATCTTAGTTAATTACATGTACAAGATGGCGTTGCTAAGCCAAGACTAGACTCGACTTAAGCTAATAAATGGAAAATAACAAAAACATAAAATGAACATAGAATGAAAACGGGATGGTAGTCCGTATGTTTTTTTTTTTTTCCTTTTTCTTTTTCTATTTTTTTTCTTTTTCTTAATTTTTTCGATTTTTTTTTTTCATTCATACACTCTTACCCTACCATCCAAAATAATACATCATAGGGGTATGAGCAATCCCCTTACACTTGAATCTTTACATACTTTACATTAAACTATTCTAATGACTCGAATTAAGAAAATCAAAACACTTGGAGCACTTTTAAGATTAACGTACATATGGGGGTAATAATATGATGTTCTTCCACATTACTCCATAAAATAAGTACTTACCCATGAGTCCCAATCGTCCCAAAACAATATGTACAAGGATATGACTCGACTTAGCAACCATGTAATCAATTAGAAAGTTAACTTAGGGTTTAACAAATAACAATAATGCACTAAAGATGAGCGCATACACGGAAGGCTAAGGCGATTTGGGTGTACATTTAAGTGGGGTGTACAAATTCTTCCTTTAAGTAAGATGCTTAAAGTTAGAAACGAAAAGATAGGCTCGGAGGGGTGTACTAGGGGTATCGTGTACTAAAAATGAGTACAACGCAAAGGGTGTGGGAAAAATTAGTTGACTTAACTAGCCAAGTAATATGACTTAAATGGTCAAGTAATTGTAATACGGGTTTAACACAAGGGTGATCCTAATGCCTCTTATCATGTAGTAAATCCTACTACACGAATGTAGTCTCACTAGCGGTCTCGGGATGCATCACTAACGCAAGTTCTAGAATCTAAATGCTACCGGTACACTCATAAGCACCAATAATAAATGCTTTTCCTATCAAAACTAAAGGCGAACCTCACATCTTTGGTTGGAAAATTTTTCTGAATATACGGTTATGTGCTAGTCATACAACCTCCTATCCATGAGACGCTTGCTATGGCTAAAGTTTCACTCCTAAATGTTGTAAGAAATTTTAAATTTGGCGCTAAAATTACACTAACAAGTATTTCTCATAGTTTTATTACTCATCTACTATCAAACAAAACAAACTCAAGCGAAAGTGCATATGTAAGGTGTCATCTTTTTACCCTCCCCTTACACTTAGGATGAACATTGTCCCCAATGTTCAAGTAAAGAATGTAAAAGTAAAAAGTAAAGAGAATGAAATCAAATACTCCCCTGATTCGCTCGGTATGGATTTTAGGTTGGCCAGGTTAAATCTTCCTCCAAGAAAATGAACAATCAAAGCTTCCCTTCCAGAATATAAATCATCTTCTTGTCTTAATTAACCTGTAAATCCTGACAAAAGTAGACAAGGCAACCTCGCGTAAAATCGGCGGCATCCTATATAAGTTACTAAATCCTAGAAAACAAAGTAAGATATAATGCTTGTGGAATGAAGTTTGCAGATTTCCTGGAGATTATAAAACTTAATAATTCACAAAAACCATAAGACTCCGTTAGAAAAACAAAACTGGTAAAATTTCCAGATTTTTGACTCCTGACGCCGTCAAGAGCAATTGCCTGACGCCGTCAGAATAGACCTGCAGAAATCTTTATGTTAAGTTTCCGGAAAATTTCTGGAAAAACCTTGTCCTACTTCCTGGAAAATCCTGCAAAACTTCATTATGACTCAATACAAGCATTTGACTCTAACAATTACGAATACACATGTTCATTAAATATTGTGGAGAATCATGATCGGGGTGTTTCTTAAAAACATATTTGGGGTTTCCCCTTACACTTATCTTTTGCAAAAATACCTTTAGGTTGAAGTTAAGACTAGGCCAAACAACATAATAAAGTATTTCACATTTTAATTGAGAAACATGATCAACCAACAATAAAAATAAAACATGCATACGGAAGCAAATAACAATCAAACAATTAAAATCACACAAAACATGGGTTGCCTCCCAAGAAGCGCTTTTCTTTATTTACGAGTCTTGTAGCTAGACTCAAAGTCGTGGGTTACTACGTGATCTCATCATTGGTTCCATTTTCCGATTGTAAATATTCCTTGTAGAAACCAATCACCTTTTTCTCAATCGCCCCCATAGTCAATCGGACAAATTCTTCATTGACCTTATACATTGGTCCAAGGGCCAAGCAATTTTTGTAGTAAAGACTTCTTTTCTCGCATACACACTCCATGCCCTTTTTCTTATCCTCCTCGTAAATATCCTCAAAAGCACCAATGTTGTCTTGATCAAGACGAGATACAAAGCGAAATTCTTTCATCCTATTGGGCATCCTATAGGTGATACTATCGGTGTTACTTGCGAATCGGATTGTGCCTTCCACCTCATCATACTCTAACTTAGACTCCTCAACAAATGGTTTGCCAAACACAACATTGGATAATCGACAATCGATAACATTAGCAAGATCCTCCACAATCATAAAGTCGGTGACAAAGGTGAAATTACCAACAAAGACACATAAACCTTTAACTCTCCCGACAAAGTTACAAACTCCACCGGGGTACTTGGGATCCCTTCTAGGTTCAAGTCTTATGTTTACTATATCATTATAAACCGTTGAGGACATAACGTTGATTGGAGATTTAAAGTCAATGTAAGCATTACTAATTTGCCTATATCCAATCATACATGGTATCTTAGCATTCTTAGGATCGCCTCTCTTAATCTTAGGTTCAATCATGGTGAAGGGAGATCGCGGGTTATCAATAAGGTTATTATAGTATGCAATCTCCTCCTTAGTGGGGTATAGGTTAAAGTAGTCGTTAAGCCTCGGATCCATTTCCTCTTCTGGTCTCTTAATAACACTCACAAAGTCATTAGGCCCTAGGTCCTTATTTGAATACAAGACGGTTGCTAGGTCGCTAAACGTATGTTCGAGTTCAATCTTGATCAACCTATTAAGCTCTCTAAGCTCCCTAATCTCACTCTCAATTTGTTCACGTAACACAGCCACTTCACTAGGGGAAAGGGGCGGATTCGCGTTTTCCATAATGGTCAACGGAATAGTCAATGAGTTTAATTTACTAACAAAGGCACAAAGAAATAAGATAGACTAAAGAAGACCTAAAAATAAAAATAAAAATCTTACTAGAAAGGAATCTAGCAAGTAGACCTAATAAAAAGAAATCCTAACCTAGACAATAACTATTCCCCGGGCTGCGGCGCCAAAAACTTGATGCGTGGGAATCGCACCTTGCTTTACCTCTCGAGGGATCTCGCGAGGCTTACAACCCCCACCAGGCAGTGTACCTGATCGTTGTAGTATAGTATAGTGACAAGTACCGGGGGATTGATCGTTCAGCTTAGGAATAGTGTCGCTAGGATTAGAAAGCCTAATTAATAGTTCTAGAGATGAAAGATGATTATTTTTGTGTTTTTATATTTTAATGAAAGCAAGTAAAATCTCGGATTTTTGAAGGAGTGGGCGGAATTAGTTGCTATTCAACTAACCCAAAACTATATTATAACTAATTTAAACTAATGAAAATGAAATTAAACTAATACTAAACTAAGGTTGTGAGCAGTATGTGGAGAAATTGTGTTTACTTAGACTTCATTACTCCCTAGATATCTTTTACATGTCAATTACTTGTTACACTTGTATGGATGACGGATTGTATTCCTTAATACCATTCGTGGGGTGGCATACATAACTCCCCAACTCTATGAGCTCTTATCTCCTCCTACACCATGACCCAGCACAACTATAGGGATTGTAAATAGTGGCTCATGCATTAAATACAACCAATAAAGACCTAGTACGCCTCGGTTCATGTTTCTTAAGACGTTCAAGCATGTTACCATTTGGAGATCTGCCAGTTTTCTTAAGCCTAACATATAATATCATTCATCCAAGAACAAGAATAGACAAGTAATCAACACATAATCAACATCTAGGTTTCATTAGATCTAAGCAAACACAAAAGAAATCTAGCCTAGCATAGTAGAATTAAGATAAGAACAAAAGATAAACAACCAACACATAGACATATTGATTGAATTAAGAGTATACTTATCTCAATTACAATGCAAGGTCTCAAGGGTTTGGAACCCTTGAAAAACCTGTAAAAGAGGCACCAAAATCGTCTTTAGGGTTTCACCAAAACTTCTCTCCCTGTTTAATGAAAAAACTAGAAAACTATATATAGGAAAATCGTCATGACGGCGTCAAGAGTAAAATCTGACGCCGTCACCTCGCCGCCATATACTTCCTCGGACGCCCTAGATCCACTTGTGACGGCCTATGTGACGCCGTCACCACCTACGGTAAATTAATCTTGGCCACTTTGACGCCGTCACCAGCTACGGTAAAATATTCATCTTGTCTGACGCCGTCAAGACGCAAGTCGTGACGCCGTCACCTTGTATTTCCAGCTTGGATTATTGGTACTTTGTCGTTTTCTTCACTTTATGCTCCAAAAACGTCCAAAATAGCCTCTTTTCCAGAATTCACTCTCCAAACACCTAAAATCACAAAAGGAACGATTTAGGGCAATATTTGATCAAATAAAGTCGGATTCGGGCTTAAATGACCCCCTAAAAACGGATCATTTTTCGCCTCATCACTGTACTAAGAAAATACAACCCATCTTTGAGACTACCAGTCCCCACTTAGGTCCTTAGAACATAATCCTGAACAAAACAAGTATCTTCATCAAAAATCACTCTATATTTGTTTTCTTTATTGAGTTTGTGCACAGACAAAAGACTAACTTGGTAGTCAGAAACTACCAAGACATTGTGAATAGTGATTTTATCACTAAGTTTTAAACTTCCAATGTGAGTGACAATAGCTTTAGTCCCATTAGGATGACCAACAGTCATATTAAGTTTTGTAACTTCAACAATATTAAACATGTTCACAATAGTGTAAGTCATATGTTGACTTGCACCAGAGTTAACAATCCAACCTATGTAGAGATTATAAGTGCTTATGTTGGAATTGTGATTGAAAAATCTAGAAGAACAAAAACCGACAACACAGTTCATACCTGCAACATTTGCAGGTATACAACCAGATCCAGATTTCTCAGTGATCAAGGCCATCAGTTTCTTATACTGATCATCAGTGAAAGAATCAGATGAAACAATGGACTGAGCCTTATGACCTGAAACATCATTATTGCTAGCAGAAGTTTGATAGTTATTAGGTCTCTTTTTGAAACCAACAGGGTATCCAACTAACTCAAAACACCTATCAGCAGTATGACCATTCATATTGCAATGAGTACAGACCAAGTTAGGCCTGTTTAGTCTTCTATATTGATTATTATTACTCACATTTTTGTTCAGAGACCACTCATTAGGTTTTTGGTTAATTTTAGATGCAAATGCAGAGTTATTGTTTTTAGAACCAGAAGAAGATGGAGTACTCCTATGAGACTCATCTTTAGACAAAGTAGCAAAGGCACTCTTCACATCAGGGATTGGATCAGAGGTGAGAATAATGCTCCTAAGAGGAGCATAAACCTCATCCAACCCCATCAGAAACTGCATCAACTTGATAAGTTGATTCTGTTTCTTATGTTTTTCAGAGCCTTCACATGTGCAATCAGGCAAATCCACAATGGAGCCATATTGCCTCCACATAGCATTGAACTTAAGATAATATTCAGAAAGTGGTATGCCATTTTGAGTGAATGAATGAATCTTATAATGCATATTGAATATTATAGAACCATCTTTTTTACTGTAAGTTTCTTTTAATTCATCCCACACATTTTAAGCATTATTAGAAAACACTTGTCCCGTAAACACATCTTGTGACATACATCCAAGAATCCAAGACAAAACCACAGAATTACACCTATCCCATTGTTCTTGCAAAAAACTAGTGTCAACAGGCCTCTCAAGTGTACCATTTATAAAACCAAGCTTATTTTTAGTATGAATAGCCAATTTCATAGCAGCTGACCAAACTTTATAGTTTTCAGTGCCCTCCAATTTAAAACTTATTAAAGGAATACCACTAGTGTCACTGCTATGCAAGAACAATGGGTCAAACTGATCTAGTTTGTTCAACCCTGAACCCCCTGGCCCTTCATCACCATTACCCACCATGATGAAGGAACAAAACTTAAAAAAAAAAAAACACAAACACACAAATACACCTTATAACTCCAACAATCACAAATAAACCCCAATAATCAAACAACTCCTCACAAACAATCCCTTGAACCTACACTTCTTCTCATGCAATATCTACAAAACCAAGAAAAAAACCTAAGAGAAAGAGTGCGAGAGGTGTTACAACACGCAAAGCCAAGCAAAAAAATGATCAAGAAGATCAAGAATCCAATCAGCACAGCGGAATAGCACCAAGAACCTGAAGAATCAAGAAAAGATTAATACCAGCTAATCGTATTTAGAACCAACATATAACTAAACAAATTAACCAATTATGTTAATCTAATCAAGAAAATACAAAACCCCTGAATTAGAGTCCGATATAAAGAACCCTAATCTTGAAGAAATCAACAATCAATCACCAGATCAACAAGATCCAATGAAACCAACACTGATTAACACTTGTTAATCTCACAAAAACACCAAGAATAAAAAAACCCCCAAATTTTAGAAACCCTAGAAATTGAGTTCTTTGATTAAAGAACAATTGAACCCCAAAAAATAAGATTCAACCAC
>JARVZY010003491.1:0-28954 GCA_030686995.1 Artemisia argyi | reverse complement strand
TAACTAATTATTAATTACTTTTTAATTATTTAAATTAACCTAAATTCTAATTAATTCTTAAATTACACTAGAAAATTGAAAATAAAATTTGGAAAAATAAAAAATAACTAAAAACTAATTTTAAAATTTAATTTATATTTTTCTGATTTTCTAATTAATTATTATTAATTATTAACTATTTAATAATTACTAAAAACTAATTTAAATTAAGAAAAATACTAAATGATGCAAGAAAAATCTGAAAAAATTACAGAAATTATTTTTATATACCAGAAGCCTAGGAAAAATATAAAAATGAAAATTGCTTATTAATAAGCTGAAGAATAAGCCAATTGGCTTAAATAGAAGCTATCACTTCTAATAAGTTGGACTTTTTTGAAATTTTCTTTTTCACAACTGAGTATTAACCAATTTTAGACAACTTTTGTGAAGGAAGTTTGGCTGAGACCAAGTGAATAAGCACTTTAAGTGCTTATTGCCTTGACAGTTGACTTTGGTCAAACTGTCAAGCCATAAGCTTCAAATAAGCTTCTTAATCAGAACCAATGGAAAAATTAGATACAAAACACAAATATGACAAGAAATGAGTAAAAGGGAACAAGGTTTGAACACAGAATAAGCCTTAATAAGCTAATAAGCACTTTTGGTCCACACATTGAACCAAACACCCTTGCAGTCAAGTGAAGGGGAAATTTGAGCTTATGAAATAAGCTCAAAAGCTCAAATCAAGGACTGAGGTATCAAGATTAGCTGAAGGGCTTACCAAAAAGCCAAAGCTCTTAGGGTGGGACCCACTATGGAGCTTGTGAGATGCTTATGAAATACCTGGGTATGCTGAGTATCAAATACATACAAACAAATGGGACAAACTAGGGACTGCTTGCAGCCCTAGTAAACAAGCTTGAAAAAGCTAAAGATGAAATGGAATCTTGAGTGGGGCAGCTCAGCTTCATAAAAAGCTAAAGCACACAAGCCAAAGCTTAATAAGGAGCTTTTGATGAGCTTATGAAAAGACTCTCCTACACTGATGACTCAGTGTAGGAAGTTGAGTTGGTGAGACTTGATGAACACATAACAGTTGTAGAGAGCCATAGATGGAAAAACACATGCAAGTATCATAAGATAGACAGATAAGCTACACAAAATCACAAAAACCAAAAGCTATAGCCAAATATCAATGATTACACAAGCTTATGAAAATAAGAAAGGACTGTGTTACATGGGAGATGCTTCCCTTGCAGGTGTATTCAAGCTAGTGTAAGTTCCACAGAAAAGTTTGCTAAAATAAGCTAATGGTACGATTCTAAGTTTCAGCTGGCATATTATAACATATCAAAAGATCAGGGCCTGAGACCTCACACATAAATCACAAAAAATCTTACCATTTTGAGTTTTCTGCACAATTGGGTGTTTTGACTTTTTGAGAAACTTGCACAAGTTGACTTATATGAAATTCTAATGATCACTACTGGTTTCTATTGTTATATTAAGCTAGAAAAACATGATTTTATACAAGAAGAACAACTTTTGATCTAATTTAAATAGGTGTTAATCCTAATAACCTAACAGTTAACCTATGTTATGCAAGTTAAGATGGATTTTGACTAAATGATGGATGACCTGTGTATTTTATGACCCACTAGACCTAAGCAAACAAGATAAAAGCTACTAAGAACCTCACAACTACCAGACAACCACAATAACACAGGGACTAGGGCTTAACCCAAACACCCCTTTATATGGACTGTGAGGTTGTTTTGTGAATCAAACTTGCAAGTTATCTCATGAAACTAAATTATTAACTTATACTCAGATTAAATAGACCTAAATAAACTTAATTTAACAACAATGGTGGTGAATGAACTGAGAATGCAAAAAATTAACTTGCTTACTTATGAATTCCCAACTGAGATGAGTTCCCAAGGTACCAAAGATCAACCTAAAGCCTCCACTAGGCACTAAACCCTCTCCAATCCAGAAATAACCAAGCTCCTTGCAATCTTTCTTCTTGTTTTCTGCATTTTCATTTTATTTTGATTTTCTTTTATTTAAATTTTTTATATATATATATCTTTTTCAAACTGTGACATACACAAGCACACAAACTCTAAACTTTATAAAAACAGATACATTGCCCTTATATAAGTTTGTAAACAACTAACTATCAATGGTGGACTTTAAACAAGCAGTTGAGAAATTTAAACAAACTTGAAATTTGCAAAGTAGAGTTAAACTAAAAAGAAGGCTTTCATTCACTTAAAAAGTTTACAACAGGTAAAATATACACTAAAATTACATAAAAACACAATCTACACACTGATATGCTCACATTGAGCTACTACTTATATAACGACATGAAAATAAACTCCTACTCTTCCCACATGGCTTCTTCCTGAAAATTAGCACTCCCATTGGTGTTTATGTTGACCCTTGACCATATCCCCATCGTTCAATTAGGCTTTGATCAATCCTAGCCATTGGTGGAGTTTTTGCCGCCAAAACACAAATGGTGCAATACTAGTGGTATGGTTGCGGCATTAAATGGAGTGGTGGTGGGGGTTGGTTAGGTTGGTGAATTCATTTATTGTGGGGGTTTAAGTTGGTGAAAAGGTTGAGGGGGGGGGGGGGGGGGGAGACAAGGAGGAGGTAAAACGGGGGAAAGGTTGGGGAAGACGGTCTGTTTGACCGTAGGTTTGACCGGGGGTATTTTTTTAGTAAAATGGGAGTGGGCTGGATAGATTGGGCTTTGGTTTTAGATTAGGATATTGGGGTGGATTGGGGTTTGGTTTGTAGAAATAATGAAAAGGGTCCGGTTTGGTTAAGTATAGCACAAGGACCAATTTTGTAATTTTGCAAAACCTGAGGAGTGAATTTGTAATTTTCCCAAGTTGTTACCAAGGACCAAACATGCCACAATTCCAAAGTCCAAGAACCATTTTTGCCATTTTCATTTTTCAAAATTTCCTAGGGACCTATTTTGCCAAATTTGAAATCTCAGGGACCAAACATGTAATTTTGGAAAACTTATGACCCAAGTGTAATATTTTGTGAAATTTGACTTTCAAAAGCTTGGGTTGACTTTTCCTTTCAAAATAAATGCATAGGGACTATTTTTGACAAATTTTGAAACTTGGGGGACTGAAAATGCCAATATTGCAAACTTTGATCGTTTTTTATTTTATTTTGCTCATTTTGCATTTAAAACACATAAAACACAATCCCTGGGATAATTTAAGTATTTTGATAACTTTTTGATTGTTTTTGTATGTTTTGGCAGTTTAAATACGATAAAAATGATGAGTGTTTGAGCACTCATCATTTCTCATTTAAAAATATGAATTAAATAGTTATTAAGATTAGACACCACTTCTAAACCTTGTTAAGATTTTCAAACATAAACTTTAGGCAAATATATCTATTAGAGTATTATATACAATTAATTTATATGCACGACCACAATATATTTAACACCAATCGTTAATGTAACTAATAAAACACTCGTTACATGAAAAATATAACTAATAAAACACATAGTACAAACGCTAAAAGCTGCTAAGTAATGTGGTTATCCTTATTTGACATGGTAAAAACCAACTATATGTTTTATAATATTACAATCATTTTTTTTCTAAGCAAAGTGTAATGACTCTTTAACTATCTTAATATTCTAAGTATTACACTATTTAGTTACAAACTGGGGTTTACTTTAAGTTTATCTTTTTATCTCCGTTTATGTCATATCTCATCTTCATGTTTTCCTTTCATCAAACACCCCTTGTTCATTCTCTTTTTATTAAACGCCTTTTGTTACATTTATTATCGTAAGAAACAATGGGTGAGTATCTCTTAACACAATAATATTATCATCATTCATCATGAAAAACATATAATCGGAAACATTACTCGAAGAAAAATTTAATTACATGGTACTTGTCGCCGCAGCATGCGATCACTATGCTAGTTTATCATAATACTAGTTATATACCATCGTCATGCACGGGACTTTAGCATAAATCTTACTTAATGTGTTGCCATATAAGTTACAATACATCCAAATTTTAATTATTTGTGCATACAAATTGTATATTACATCTAATTTTAATTGTAGAATTGGTTAAGAATGTTCTATTTGGTCATAGTAAAGTCTGTTCGGGTGCATATTCGGAGTTGTTAAATAAGATTTTTTTATAACAATAGGTGATTTTTTTTTTTTTTTTTTTTTTTTTTTTTTTTTTTTTTTTTTTTTTACTTTATATAGTTATAATACTCGTGTAGTGTTACATAAATTATTCATTTTGTATAAATATCGATTAATATTTTGTAAAGATTTTTATTGAACGAATGATTTGACTTTATTTAACCGGCATGGTGTTGACTATTGAGGTTGATATTGTTTAAATTTAACTATTGATATTATAGTTTAGACATTATGCATGTTAAATAACACATAATGACCCTTAAAAAATGTTTTTCTAGATTTTTCTATTTAAACTTCAAAGATTAATTACATGCGTCGTTGCTATATGCACAATATCGTGTATATGCTTTCAGCTCACAGTGACATATCGAGTTGTGACTTCATTTTGATATTTATATTCATGTTAATAATAATTTAATTGTATTTGATTTTTAAACCCGTAAACGCATGGGTTAAACTTATAAATAAGAATAACATGATCGTTATTAAACATGGATAGAAAAAAAAAGTAAATAATTAAATAAAAAAATAAACTTTTCCGGACATTCTTACTTAATCTTATAAAAAGGAATACAATGAGTTGGTCAATCTCGGTATATTCGTTTACATATTACAGTGATGTGTACTTTCATTTTAATATTTATAATTCTGTTAACATACATTAGTTTAATATATAATCATGATAATATTTTTAAATAATAACAAATATATATATATATATATATATATATATATATATATATATATATATATATATATATATATAATGTAAAGGGTATAAAGTATCGGAGGTGTTTATTAAATTCATTAAAAATGAAAACTACTAATTAACTTAAATTTGTATAATTTATTTAAAAATTTAACAACTAAAGTTTAATAAATTAACTTCTTTTTTAGCTTTTCATATAAAATCCTTTTTTAGTTTTTCATATAAAACCGATACGTGTGTTTTAATACATTTTTATTTATTTATTTATTATTTATTTTTTGCTTAGTGAAATTTAGATATGTTTGAGTTGTTTCAAATTCAACTATCTATTGATCAACATGATGACAACATTTGTCTTACGTGGCAAAACGGAACATTCTCATTAGTTCAATTTAAATTACTACAACATCTATTTCCCCACTCATGAGATAAATCGAGTTATTTTTAATAACTTAAATTTAATATAGTTGTATGTCATTTTCTCACGTACTTCATGTCACATTAAATCCCATGTGTCAGCAATTTGATTTTTAGAAGCCAAACAATGAAGATGTTTGTTAAGGAATGAAAACTACAAACTTGTTAAAATGACATATGCATAGGTCGTCACATTCTATCACTTTTTATTGAAGAATCTATCACGTTAGAAAGTTCGTACAAATTTTACTAAAAAATGATGAAATAACTATTGATCATTCAATATGATACTGGGATGTATAAAAATTAATAAAATCTTCATTGAAACATAATACTGAATTCCAATATATGATCACTATGTTTTCCATGTTTTAACTGTGAATCTCGAACTATAAAACGTACTATATATACATATACAGAACTTAAATTTTCCATGTCTTAACAGCCCAGCCCCTACCCCTTCGTCGACATCATACAAACCACGAACCTTTACCGCATGTCCTTCTTTAATCCCTCATCGCCGATGGTCCTTCAAAGCCCGTTAAATCATTGATCAGTGACATATATTTATAACCTTACACAGATTTCGATTAACCACTAGTATAGGGTTACGATTTGTGTATACCTTGTAATGTCAAAATCCTTAAGAGATCGAGATCCAAAAACACTTGGATCAATTCGGTGCTCATATCCATACTTGAGATAATATATGTCTTCTTCATTTTTAAGGCAAATAACATCGAAATCAAAGCCCCACAACTATCTTGTTTGCTATGTTCACCAAATCCCCTACACAAATTACACATATCCATATATATTAGGGAAAAATCTTTAATAATGTACCATATTTGCCAAAAAAATGACTTGCGCGTACTGTACAAAAAAATATCTTTTTCTCTCCCTTAAACTCAACTATTTTGTCCTTTTTGATATACTGAACTTTCATTTTTTGGCATTTTTGATTTACTTTCGTGACATATTTGCCCCTGGATTTATAATAATTTGAGGGGTAAAAATGTCAAAAGTACATCAAAAAGGCAAAAAAATAAAAGTTCAGTACACATATAAGGAAAAAAAATTGTTCGCTACACGAAAGTCATTTTTTTGGCAAGTATGGTACATTTTTAAAGATTTTTCCTATATATTAAATGACATACACACACTTCTTATGTGCATCTATTGAACCCATGTGCCCTTCGGTACAATTATAAACTACAAAAACAACATATCGTATATATTTCACAAAGAATCAATGCACAAAAAATAATAAAACAAAGAATATATTAAAACAAATAGATGCATACAATATGATTGCATTTGCATACATCCTTTTCAATTCTATATATATGTATAGATCAATGTAGATATAGAGTATAAACACATGATGATGATAACACAAACTAGCCCATGGAGTTTCCACTTTGGAAGATAGAACATTGCCTAAACGGTCTAGAAACCGGACCACCAGCACTTAACGGGCATGCCGTTAGCCCCACCGGGGGAGGGACCATACAATTATAGCTCAAACACAATGCCACTCCATCAGGCAACACAAATTCACGCCTATTTTCTAACGGGAAATCCGTTATGTAGTTATGTTGCAAGTACAATGTCCTTGTTGTTCCCGCAAACACATTTTCAACGTAGCTTTGTGGCACTTTCCCCGTGAAATGGTTGTTGTTTAGAAACAATGTCTCGACGCTGTCTAGAAAGTCTGGGATATCGCCAGAGAGGTAGTTGTGACTCAAATCGACAATTGATCCTGTCAAAGTAAATAATCAGCAACGGTTTCTTTTTTTCTTTTTTCTGGAATTGCTTCATCATTCTACTTATGGGCTAATGGATGTAGACATGCAGTTCAATAAAGGAATTAGGCTATAAAACAACAAAATATACTTTTATAATATGTCAACTTGATACATGAATTAAAAATGTCATCAACTTTTTCATTTCGTTCACATATCATATATAATAATAGGATGGGAAAGGATATAATGAGAAAGAAAATGTGTATGCCGTAAAAAAATGCAAATAGAGGATTTAGTTAGAAAGTTTTAATCGGATCTGTTTAAATAGAAATCAAAGGTTTTAGTTTAAAGAAAAGTTTTTACTAAACATTATGTTTAAGAAATAAAAGTTACATAAATTGTGGTATATCAAGGTGGTTGAAGTAGTTATCACTAGCTGATTATCATTAAGTATAACAACTTAAACATTGTTTCAATCTTTTAAACATAACCTTTAAAGCTATGTTTGATATCCTAAAAAAAAAAAAAGGAAAAAAAAAAAACGAATAAATCGGATCCGTTTTAATCATAATCAAAGGTTTTTGTTTAAAAACAAAAGTAAAATATACTAATTTCTTTAAATAAACAGTTTGACCTTTTTCCATACTCTTACTAAAATTTGGTTATTGTACTTAAAAATAACAAATTTTTTGTTTTATCCAAACATTTATTCCACCCCATACACGCTCCTACATTTTTAAATAATTAAATACATTAACTAAACTGAACACATATTAAATATATTTATGTGCCGTTACCTGGACCGTATGGTTCAAAACCTGCTGACGTGGACGGCGGCAAGATCTCACCGGAAAAATTATTCCGTTGCAAATACATAGACATCAACGACCCTTTAAAAAACCCAACCGGCACTGGCCCACTAAACTTATTCATGCTTAAATCAAGATACACTAAATTTTCTGAACGTACACTGTTCACTGGGCCCCACAAACCGTTACTCGACAAAGACAAGAAACGTACACTCAACGGCATGTTTTCGGGCAAGGTGCCCGAAAGCATGTTATTCCTTAAGTCCAAATGCATTACTTCAGACTCGCTGGAAAAGTCTGGTATTTTTCCAGCGAGTCTGTTGAATGCTAATACCATCACTTTCATGTTTTGCAATGCTGGTGGGATTGGACCTGTCAGTCTGTTATGACTCAGGTCCAATGTATGGAGATTTTGAAGATTTGATAATGACTCTGGTATACTGCCCGTTAGTCTGTTGTTTGTTAACGAAATGACACGCAGTTTGCTGCATTTCGACCCGATTTCTTGGGGAATGAACCCTGTAACGATGCCAGGGTACAGTATGAGCTGAGTCAACTCGGTTAGGTTGTAGATTGAGTCTGATATAGTGCCAGCAAGTCCAGGGGAGTCAGACAAACCAGTGCCTAAGAAAAGCGACGTCACGCGTAACTCGTTGTTAATTATCGAACAAGTTACACCGTTAAAAGACGTACACATGTTTTCGGGTGAGGTAAAGTTCCATGTAGAGAAATAATCTCCTGGTTTGACATCAGTGAGAGTGTAAGTGAGGTGAAGTAGTGCATCAACGTCAGTGGTTGAGATTTGCTGAGAATGTGAATGTGCGGTTAACGTTAGGAGGATGAGTAGGAAGATATGTCGGAAAATGAAACTTTTGTTGGAGTTCATGGTTTGTGTTTTGTGACTGTTGAGACTTGAGATGGAGTATGAATACAGTTAATAACAGAGAGCGTTGTTTGTCTGGTTGGTCAAATTTGGAAATGCAAGAGCCAGTGAGCCACAATATTTGTTTTTTGGAAATAAACTAAAGTCCAAATGATTTAATATAAGTATTCACGCGACCATACTTTTTGAAATTATTCGATTTTTTTTTTCTTTTTTTTTTTTTTAATAAAATAGCTGGTATGAATAAATAAATATCTAAGATCAATACTACTGGTATCATGTACTCCAATAATTACCGGCGGATACAGACATACAGTTAGACTTGGATTGAAGGGGTATAAAAGTTCGTTTAATTTTATAGAAAAGGCCAATGCTCTACTTTTTTTGTATGTGTAGCTTTTATGTTTATACTTTATGGGTATGTTTGGTGAAATAAGCTGGGGTTGAGGCTGGAGCTTGGACTGGGGTTAGGGCTTTCATTATAAGCCAAAGTTGAAATTTGTAATTTTCTAAACTTGTTTGACAAATGGGCGTAAGCTTAGGCTTATTATTGTAAAATTATTAAAAGAACATAAATAAATGAGTTTCTGTATATATTAAATATTTTTATAGGTAAATAAATAATTTATTGTTTAAAAGCCCCGGTCTTAAGTTTTTAGCCCCTTTTATGAGGCTAAAGTTTTCAGCCCCTTTAGAGGCTTATGATTTCATAAGCCCGCATGACAAACAAGACTTATTTTATAAACCGGCTTATTTTAAAAGTCTAAGCCCTTATAAGTCCGATAAGCCCCTCTCCCAAACATACCCTATACCGTTAACTTTATGGATCTTTAAGTAAAGTATACACTATATTGAAAACGTCATTGATGGAACGGTTTCTTTGTCATCACTACTCTTTTCCTTTTAAGTGTTCAGGGTACATGTTTGTAATAAACTAAAGATTTTGAACCAACCAAAAACCGAAAAACGTTATAGAGACTTTGTCGGTGTTTGTGAATTATGGTAGTACATGTTTGTGTGTAAAAATTACTTTGATTAGCTTTTCAAGAGTAGTACTCCCCTTCTCTCAAAATAAATATTTACTTTTCTATTTTAGTTGTACTAAAATAAATGTTTACTTTATGTTTTAACAAATCAAATAAGATTTTAGTGGGGTAAAAATAATATTTAATTGGTAGAGAGTTTAGTTAGTAAGAAATTCAAAAATTTTATCCAAAATAAAAATGGACTTCGGTAGCCGAAGATCATATGTCATTGTTATAACATCACCATCACCATCACATATGGTGGTGGTTTTTGGGTGATTTGGTGAAAGTCTTCACCAAACTGTTTGCACACACAAAAGAATATGAATGTGAAGGATTTATTGGTTGATTTGATGATCCTTACTATGGCTGATTAATGAAAGAAATGTTGTAGTGATGAACACATCAAACACCAGCCACTGGTTTTCACGCGTCGACCATTGGTAGTCTCATATTGTTTTGTTTGTGATTGACCGAAAATAGAGGTGGTTTTGTCATCCTGATCACCAAAATGAATGTTTATCGTTTTATGTATTTTTAGTGTGATGTAGGTATATTGTGTGATGGGGGTGTTGACCATTAGATGAGTTTGGTAATAAGAGTAACCAACAATATTCGTTAACTGTGTTTGCGTGTTTATAGTTGCTAGTAAAAGGTATAAGAAGAAGGGTATATATATATATATATATATATATATATATATATATATATATATATATATATATATAGACCGAGGATCAGGTGTGGATTTCAGTTTTTAGTGCGGATGTGTGGATGGATCTGAACCGCCCATTCCAGATCTGATTTTGACTTTTTTTAAAAAAATCAAGATCTGACGCTAAAATCACGATACCAATTGATCATGAAAACGATTTTTTTTGATTTTTTCCTTTTCAGCGATCCTTACTCTAATTGTGTTCTTTTATTTATTTTTTATTTTTTTAGATTTTTCTGAGCACTTTTTTCTTTTTTTATTATGAGTGCTAATGTGATACTAACGATACTATGAGTGCTACCGTGATATTAAGTTTTTTTACATGTAAAAATGAACCGTGATATTAAAAACCCATGATAGTTATTGTGATATTATAAAACCAACGTGATATTAAGCTTTTTTACATGTAAAAATGAACCGTGATATTGAAAAAGTTACTTTGATATTAGTAAAAAACTTAATATCATTGTTTTTTTTATTACGATATTAAAAAAAAACTTATGGTGATATTAAAAAAATTCAAGAAAAAGTATGAGTGCTAGAGTGATATTAAAAAAAACCGTAGTATCATGATACCTTTTAACCAGGAAAACGAATCTTTTTTGAAATATTTTTCAGCGATTCTTAATAACTTTTTGTCCTCTTTATTTATTTTTTATTTTTTCAGATTTTTTTGAATTAATTTATTTTTTTGAATGCTACTGTGATATTATCCGCACCGTCTCTACTTAAAAGTGAATCCGCACCGGATCCCTTCCCTATATATATATATATATATATATATATATATATATATATATATATATATATATATATATATATATATATATATATATATATAAAATAAAACAAAATTTCAAGTGGGGACTTTTCTATTTCAAAAAAACTAAACTATACCTTATTTAGTAATAATATTATTTAAAAAAAAAAGATTATTTTTCTTATTAGGTAACATTTTATATTTTATCCATAACACAAGTAGAAGATAAATACAAAAAATATAGATAAGATGTAATTAACAAAAGGATTAAAAATTTTAAATAATTGTCTTTAATAATAAAAAACTATAATTAAATATCATAAATCAAACAAAACAAATATTAAATTATTTGTTTTTTAATAAACAAAAATATATGATTCAAATTTTTTAAAAAAAAACCCGCGCGTGCGCGGGCATTATAACTAGTATATGTATATGTGTATATACACACACACACACACACACACACACACACACACACACACACACATATATATATATATATATATATATATATATATATATATATATATATATATATATATATGGTGAGAATCAGGTACGTTTTTGTCTTTTAGTGCTGATGGTACGGACGAATCTCAGCCCTCCATCTAGTCAACCATCTGAAAAAGGGGGAGTGGCAATATCGTAGATATCCCGTATTTTTTTAAAATCGTTACTATCATATTAGCTTTTTTTCTGAAAAAAATTCAAAGAAATCTGAAAAAATTTAAAAAAATAAAGAGGACAACAAATAATTAAGAATTGCTGAAAAAATTTTCAAAAAAAAAATCGTTTTCATCGTTAAAGGTATTGTGATATTAGCGTCTGATTTTGATATCACATAAACTTTTTTTTAATAATAAATTTAGTATCACAATAACTTTTTTCATATCATAAAAACTTTTTCTTAATAAAAATTGTTAATAGCACCGTAACTATCATGTTTTTTTAATATCACTCTAATACTCATACATTATTTTTCAGTTTTTTTAATATCACCGTAAGTTTTTTTAATATCGTAATAAAAAAAAACAATTATATTAAGCTTTTCACTAATATCACGGTTCATTTTTACATGTAAAAAAGTTTAATATCACCGTAGCTATCATGGGTTTTTAATATCACGGCTCATAATATTGTTAATATCACGGTAGAACTCATAATATGGTTAATATCACGGTAGCACTCATAATCAAAAAAACAAAAAGTTCTCAGAAAAATCTGAAAAAATAAAAAAAAAATGAAAGAAGATAACAATATTAAGGATCGCTCAAAAGGAAAAAAATTAAAAAAATCATTTTCATGATTAATTGATATCGTGATGATAGCACTAGATCTTGACTTTTTTTAAAAAGTCAAGATCAGATCTGGATTGGACGGACCAGATCAATCCGCACGTCCGCACTTAAAAATTGTATCCGCACTTGATCCTCACTATATATATATATATATATATATATATATATATATATATATATATATATATATATATATATATATATATATATATATATATTTCAGTCCTTTAGAATTGGTTTTGCTAATTTTTAATTTCCATTTGTTAAGTTCTTGCACTGTTAGTTCTTATTATGTTTGCATTTTTTTTAGTTATTTATTTTTTTACATAATTAGTCTCTAACATGTAGTAAGTTATTTTATTGAAATTATGCAATGTTTTAATGTTTAAAACTACTTTAAATGTTGCTTTATTTAAAGGAAAAAAAAAAAAAAAAAAAAAAAGACTTGTGAAGCCCGAAGATGTCTTATAACTTGAGTGATGAGGAAGCGTATTTTTTGGTTGACTTATAGGTTAAGATTTACAAAAAGAAGAACCGATGTCGTATCATTTTTTGCTATAACACAAGACTATAGTACAACATTATACCTAGTGCTCTTAGTGTAAATCAAACAAAATTGGTATTGTGTACTTATAACTCGGGTTTAGAGTTATTTTATTTTATTTTTTATTTCTTTAAAAGGTTTTGTGCTAGAAAAATATTGTAGGGTAAAAGCCACGGACATATAACTTACCTTATAAGATGCGCTGCACCTAGCGCTCGCTCTTATAATTCTAACGCTAATAAAATTCATTAATCACAAATACCTTACCAAAGAGGAAAAGACAACTAATCTCTAAGGTTGAAAATAGTGACTATCTCTCCTTATCTTTCATATAAGCGTCACATCAACTTTTTTTCTCATCTCACCCCCTCTTACCTTTCACTCATAGTAGTCACAGTGTCACACCACTCCCCAGATTTCATTAAAATATACACTTTATGCAAATATACTCAATTAAATACATCACACATACTCACAAACCAAATAAAAAATATTAAAACACAAAAAGGACCCACCTTTTTTCAAATGAAACCAAAGGTGACCGAATCACCTTTAACCCTCTTTTTTCCTTTTCTTGGCGCGTGACATAAGGTGACAGCTTTTGGCCTCACCGAGTGAGGTGGGGTTTTGTGGTGAGTTGACACCCACCACTCCACCCAGCCTAAAGGTGCAGTTTACAATGACTTTTGTTTTTGCTAAACATAGATGGATTTTTCTATCTTGTTTTTCAGATACACAAGATGAAAAAAAAAAAAAAAAAAAAAAAATCATAGACTCACGAAAATTGACTCTAAAGACCTATAAAAAATCTATTTTTTATAGATCGTGAGTCTTTTTTGCATTCTTATCGTGTAAAAAAAAATAAAAAAAAAATTAATAAAAAGGTATCTAACATTTTAAAAGATTGTGCATTACTTATACTTTTATCCCAAATACAATAATTTTGTACACGGCTGGTAACGTTATTCTGATAAATCGAGAGCATCGATTAGTGAGCTGACATAAAAACCCACCCGCTGATGTCCGTGACACTGCCGCATTTATAGACTCACGCTGCTACTCTCATAGTACACCCAAATCCAAACACACGGACCAAACCACGCCTACTAAACTCTCAATTGCTATCTATCTACCAGTACTAGGTATTATTCATTTTCCCATCAACCAAATTTGTTCATTTTCCAATAATATATTTCTTAGTATTTGTTGTTTGGTTTTTTGTGTTGGTTAGGTAGAATATTTGCATGTGTGTTTTATTATAATTATTTTTGTTGATTTTGTGGCAACTATCATCAAATGGCCCAGTGGTAAGATACTTATGTTTTATCACAAGAGGTTAGGGGTTCAAACCTTGCTAGGTGTGTACATTGTGGGGTGGCTAGGGAAGGGTCGGAAACGGTCCCGGGATTAACCCGGTGAGGTCGTGTACATACGTGTTTAGCCGTTTATTGTTGATTTTGTGGACACATATTGGGGGTTAAAAGATTAAGGGTGCGTTTGGTATCCCATAGGAATGAAACAATGACTATGTTTAAGATTAGGGGCTCACCACTATGGTAATGAATAATATATATAATTCATACTCCATATTAGGGGTGATCATCGGTCGGAAACCGGACCGGACCGGCCAAGACCGGACCGGACCGAAGACCGAGAACCGGAAAACCATAGACCGAGACCGGACCGAATATGGTCGGTCCGGTCTCGGTCCGGTCTCGGTCCGGTCGGTCTTCGGTCGGTCCGGTCCAATTAGGCAAGTTTTTTCGGGTTTTTGGTCGGTCCGGACCGGACCGGACCGGACCGACCGGACCGAGACCGAATTTGGCAAAAAGCTTAGACCGAGGACCGGACCGAATGTGGTCGGTCCGGTCCGGTCGGTCTCGGTCCGGTCGGTTTTGTCGGTCGGTCCGGTCCGGCCGGTCCGTTTGCTCAGCCCTACTCCATATACATCAAGGGACCAAGGTATGAATCTTTCATAGGTGTGGGACCCACCGCTACTATCAAACTCATACCCATTGTCATTCATGGCAACATACCAAAAAACCCTAAGTATTTGGAGTTGGTTTTATTGTGCTCTGGGTACCAATAAATTGGATTAGGTTATTTGTTCTTTTGGTTTGCTTTCATGTTTCTGATCATTAATTTTTTAATTTTGAAAATAATAAAATGCTTAATTTATCTGTGGAAATGGGTTCAAACGTAATAAGCACTTTTGTGTATTTGGATGGAGAAACAGTTCTTGCTTATTGCTTACTTTGTGCTGTAATAAGTCATCCTTCTTTCGGTAGAATCAGGAAAAGTAGAACTAAAGTCCAGAAAAAAGAACTCAAGTCGACCTGCTAAAGGAAGTTGGCTTGTTTATAAAGGAAAATAGTGAACTGGTAGGATAGAAGGAAGTTTAGGAGGACCACTTAATCATATAAAGATTAAGAACCAAACGCCCCCCACCTCATGTCTTTGGGGTCATGATGAACATTAAATTCAAAGCAATGGGGGGCTCCCCTCGCACTTGTCCCTTTTCGCTGTTAATTGTTAATGCTTACCTTTTGTCGGTCTCACAAATTCGTTTATTCGCATAAAAGAGACTTAAGCATTTCGTACGAGTATCCACTTTATATGTCTCTGTTAATATGACACTTATAGCTATTGTTGGCTCTTACAGTATTGATTTTGTGCATCTCGTATGTCATTGTTAGGTGATTGTAACAGTATCTGAATAAAGTTTCCCATGTTTTAGAAAGCATAGTGCAATTTATTTTTGACAAAATATTTAAGTATACATTTAACTAACATTTCAATCTTTTAGAAGTTTTTTTCTATTGATTTTGCCATATGTTGTAACTGCTTTTCTTCAAATGCTACATAACTCTTGAATTCAAGGCATACGCCTAGGGCTATGCTAATATTTGAATGTTTTATTAGCTTGAAACCGATAACTCGATGTATATTGCTCAGTAAGTTGTTAAAATTATCCGGTGGTATAATAATCAAATATAGATCAAAAGACGCATAACGCATTTTTCTTTGTATGAGAAGATGGATATGGAATAGAGCTTTGATTATTGTCTAGTGATTTCACTTGGGAGATGGTGCTGCTACTATTTGTACAATATGCAGTAGATAGATGGTTAATGATTTATTGTCTTGCATTCTTTGTTATAATTTACCGAGTATGCTCAGTGTGACTATATAAGGTCTTGCTTCTCACCGACCTCGTTACTACTCTCTGAAACACTGTTCTTTGCTGTTGCCTATATCGAGTTTATCTAGAGGTGGAAAAATGGGCGAGTTGGGTAATGGGTCAAACTTTTAAAACACATAAAATGTTGGATTGGATTGACCGGAAATACATTTGTTTATTTATTTATTTACATATCATAGCTATTGTATTCGGTATGATTACAAAACTATAATATTTTAACATGATGATTTAGGAGGCTGCATGCGTTTAATATGCATTTGGCAACTTTGACCTATATGACCCATTTCCTTTTTAGCTAACCTCTTTTGATGTTATGTGACCCAAGTTAACTTATTCATAAGTAAATGGGCTGAAATTGTCACCTTTAAGTTATTTGTAACCCTTATTGGTACTCCTAAACCTGGTCATGGTACCAAAAGGCGAAAAGTTGCCTGAATCCAGTTTCTGTTGTCAGCATGCTTCTGTATCTAGCTGCTTTTCCAAGAGTATGATTGAAGAAATCGCATGCTTGAATTTCATCATTGTGCTACTTTACCAAATATAAGTTTTAACTTCGATTTCACCTCCTTTATGACAGGTGTTTTAACATTGAAATATGTTCCTCAAAGAACAATTGAACTGGAACGTGGTAATTCCTGCAGAGAACCTGGACATCAAGGGGTTGATGTTACAGAAGGCGATTATGGTTCGTTTATTGGATGATTTCTCAGCAAAGAAAGCGACCAAAGCTCTTGGCTACCTTTTAGCCGTGAGTACCCTAGACAAAATCGGCGAAGGGAAGGTAAGAGAGCGTTCTGGTGATGTGCTCTTTCCTCTTTCTTTCACTTGTTTGAGCTTTAAAGTCTTCCGGGGTGAGGTCATCGAAGGAGTTGTCCACAAAATTCTTAAGCACGGGGTTTTCTTGAGGTGTGGGCCAATTGAGAACCTTTACCTCTCAAACCAGAAAATGACGGATTATCAGTATCAGATTGCAGAAAGCCCGTGTTTTCTGAATATAAAGACCGGTTCAAGAATCGAGAAGGATGTGACTGTAAGGTGCATTGTGATCGGGGTGAAGTACATGGAGGCTGAGAAGGAGCTCCAGGCAGTGGTTGGCTTGGAGGGAGATTACCTGGGCCCTGTTTAACCATTAGTTCTGCAAAGTTTAACCAGGTTTAATGCTTTAACAATGTAGCAAGTTCAGAATTTCATTCTGTACAACTAACTAGGTTTTCTGATAATGTTTTGATCATCAGTATGTGTATAGTGGAGTATGGTAGGGTTTGTGGATGCTTGTTAAACATATCTCAAATATTGTCTGCTAATTATGTATCGAATCTTGTGGGTTTATAGTCTGTGGTTCAGTTCCGTGTTTCTGCTCATAGGTTTTTGAAATGAGTTCTTAATTTGGAAAAAAGGTCTATATCCCTGTAGAATTATTTCTAATGTAATCTGAAATCTGTTTGACACATCTCACTGAACTAATTCAGAGGGTGTTTAGGATGTAATAACCGCTATTGAGTGTTTGGAACTTTTTGCTGATATAAGTACTTCTGAATTTCTGATGACCATCGAAGGTGATTTTTTATCTATTTATTTTACAATAGCTGTAACTACTTGTATCTCTTGGGTTCAAGGCATTTGCTAAGGCACATACTGATATTTGATGCTCTCTTTGGCTTTAAACCTATAACTTATGGTATAATGTACAAAATATAATCAAAGTTGTTAGGCGATATACTGTTTAAATATAGTTCTAGATATGCCTCCTTTTAGTTTGAGAAGATGGATATAAGATTGAGCTATGAATCCTATGATACTTGCTAGGGAGTTCTGCAGTCTGCACAACATGCATTTATGCAGTAGATATTCTAATAATGTTCATTGGTACCGACCAAAGGGTATTCTTTTAATAGCACATTTTAGGGTGGTGGCAACGTGGGTCGGCAACCTTCGGTTTCAGTCGGCATGGATCGGCAATGCCATTGCCTATGTGTCGGCATGATGGAATCGGCGAGTTCTTCGGTGATATTCACCAATTCGGTAAAGAAAAAAGCAATCAAAATATGACCGTTGGTGCCATAAATATTTCGACCGTTTGTGGCATTTTCCAAAAAAAAAATAAATAAATAAATAAATAAAAAAAAATAAAAATAAAAATCCTTTAAATACTCACCATTTCCCTTTTTATTTTCACATCTAAACTATAATTTCAAATCACACATACAATTTACATCCTAGTTACCATGTTATCATCTTCTTCGTCCTCGAACGAGATAATTATTCCCCCCGACTCATCCGAAGAATCCGGTAGTACAATCGAAACTTTTTTAGCCGCGCACGAAGCTCTTGAAGACACGGCAAGCTCTACCTTCATCTGTGGTTATGAAGGCGAGGGACAGGAATTGGGTTTCGGGTCTTTGGGCTCGATTTAAGGTGAAAGTGGCTAAACGAGACGTGGGCTTTTAACCCGGAGATCGGCCCAATGAATCCTCCCTTGGAGTCGGTTCCCTTTAGGGTTTTATTCGGTTTCTTTTGTTCTTGTTATTTATTATATAAAGACATCTTTAGCTTGTTTTAAAAAGCAGCAGAGTTTTAATAAAGATCGTTATTTTGGAGGTTATTCCAAAGTTTTCTAGAGTTGGTAATTGGCTCTAGGGTTTCAATCAAACATTGGTAATTGGTGTTTGATCTTTGTTAATCGTTAGTAATTGACGATTAGTGTTTATCCAGGTTTAATTCTAACGTTGGTAATTGACTTTAGGGTTTAACCTATCCACTACGCTATCAAGTGGTATCAAGAGACGATGTCGGATCACAACGATCAACCTCATCCAAACGGCAGACATGGGGCTGGAGTTGATCCTCGCGATATCGAGATTGCACGGGTTCGTGAACAAGTTCGAGAACTTCAGATGAATCCGTTTCACAGGTACGAAATGCAATACACGAACACACAGAGTGAGTCCGAAGTTAACGAAGAAGACGAGGAGTATAATCAATTTTTTCATACTCACAGCCGCAACCGTACGCCACCACACCGACCTTATCGAACACCACAACAAACACATGGTGTCGATCCACTTAGGTCGTTGGGTTTTCGCATAGAGATACCAGAATTTGCTGGAGGGGACAACTAGATGAATTTATTGATTGGCTCCATACAGTGGAACGTGTTTTTGATTTAAAAGAAGTACGAGATTCTTCAAAAGTTAAATTAGTGGCAGTTAAGTTCAAGAAACATGCATCACTTTGGTGGGAACATTTGAAACGTAAACGGGTACAAGAGCGTAAAAACAAAATTGACTCGTGGGATAAGATGAAAAGAGTTAATCATAGGCAAGATGCGTTTTTGGAGTATCATGCTTTGAAGCAAGGGACTTTAACAGTGGAAGAATATATTCTAGAGTTTGAAAGACTACGTATGCGGTGTGGTGCCGACGAAGAGGAAGAACAAGTTATCGCACGGTTTTTGGGTGGTCTACGATCAGATTTAGCAGACGCGGTACAGTTAACCCAATATTATTCGTTTGATGATGTTTGTCGATTGGCATCTCGCGTTGAAAAACAACTAAAGTCTCGCGCTCGGTTTACAGCCTCACGGCCCAATCAAACCCGAAGGTTGCCAACTGGAGTCGCAAGCTCTTCAACGCAACTGAAGGTGGCCGAACCAATTACCACAACACCGGAATCAAAACCAAATCCAGGGGCGATAAGATGTTATAAATGCCATGGGTTGGGTCACGTAAAGAAAGATTGTCCAAATACACAAATGGTTGTTTTTGCAAACGATAACGAGGTCCCTTCTGATGTTCGCTACGATGACGATTCCGAGGCTGAAGGTGAAATTCTTTACCCAGACCGTGGAGAAGCTTTGATTTCACATCGGGTTCTTAGTGCTTCTATGGCCGTTGACGAGGATGATACTACGTGGTTACGTCATAATATTTTTCGCACCAAATGTACCATGAAAGGTAAAGTATGTGATATTGTTATTGATGGGGGTAGCTGTGATAATATGATCGCGGTTTCTGCAGTGGAAAAGTTGGGGCTGCCCTTGCAAAACCATCTCGATCCGTACCAGTTAACCTGGTTAAAGAAAGGTAATTTGATTAAAGTTACACATCGTTGTTTAGTTTCGTTTTCTATCGGGAACAAGTATACAGATGAAATTTGGTGTGAGGTTATCCCGATGGATGCTTGTCATATTCTTCTGGGACGATCGTGGTTATATGATCGACGGGTAAAACATGATGGTTTTCGAAACACATATAGTTTTAGAAAGGATGGATTGAGTATTACGTTAGCACCCTTTAATCCAAAAGAAACACAAACCGAGGCGTTAATCCTATCTAAGTCCGAGTTTTTTAGTTGTGCTATGTATCCTAAACCAGCGTGGATATTCAGCTTGGTGGTTTTTGAAGAAAACCCATCCGCGCCGGCTCCGCCACCGGTTATCCAGCCTCTTTTAGCCGAATTCCGCGACATTTTCCCAGATGATATTCCGTCTAGTTTACCACTGGAACGCGTCATTCAGCATTGCATTGATTTTCAGCCAGGGGCAAGTATTCCAAACAGACCGGCTTATAGGATGAACCCGAAAGAATATCAGGAACTCCATAAAAAAGTTTCTGAGTTACTCGACAAAGGTTTTATACGTGAAAGCAAAAGTCCTTGTGCCGTTCCAGCTATCTTGGTACCTAAGCCTGGCGGTAAGTATCGTATGTGTATTGATAGTCGTGCTCTTAATAAAATCATTGTGAAGTATCGCTTTCCTATTCCACGTTTTGAGGACCTGATTGATCAGTTACATGGTTCTCAAATCTTTTCCAAAATTGACCTTCGCAGCGGGTATCACCAGATTCGTATGCGACCGGGGGATGAATGGAAAACAGCTTTTTAAGACTCGCGATGGGTTGTATGAGTGGATGGTTATGCCCTTTGGTTTGTCTAATGCGCCAAGTATGTTTATGCGCCTCATGAACCATGTTTTTCGTGACTTGATAGGTTCTTGTGTCGTCGTTTATTTCGACGATATTCTCGTTTTTAGTCAGAATTTGGAACAACATCAAGCACATCTTCGTTTGGTCTTTTCAATCTTACGAACACAAAAGTTGTTTGCAAACGCAAAGCCATTTTCTTGCACATGAAATTGTTTTATTGGGTTATCTTATTTCTGGTGCGGGTATTCGAATGGATGAAAACAAGGTTTCGGCTATCACTACTTGGCCGACGCCTACTACTTTACATGATATTCGAAGTTTTCATGGCCTTGCTTCTTTTTATCGGCGTTTTATTCGCAATTTTAGTTCTATTGTTGCGCCGGTGACTGAATTGCTCAAGCGCTCGAAGTTTTCATGGACGACCGAAGCTCAAAAGGCTTTTGATGAGCTTAAACGGTTAGTTACACAGGCGTCGATCCTAGCACTTCCAAATTTTGATAATGCTTTTCAAGTTAAATGTGATGTTTCTGGGATTGGTATTGGTGGTGTTTTAAGTCAGGGGGGGGGGCGTCCCATAGCTTATTTTAGTGAGAAATTGAATGATGTTAGACAACGCTATAGTACTTATGATAAGGAGTTTTATGCTATAGTACGAAGTCTTGAATACTGGCGCCATTATTTGTTACCCAATGACTTTGTTTTGTTTTTTGATCATCAAGCGTTGAAGTATATACAAGGGCAAGCTAAGTTGAATCCTCGACATGCAAAGTGGGTTGAAATTTTACAGACTTATTCATTCACAATCCGGCATAAAGCTGGTACCCGCAAATTCTGTGGCTGATGCCCTTAGTCGTCGTCCATCGCTTCTTTCTAGTGTCACTATCCATGTTCCCGGGCTTGATTCATGGAAGCATATATATGTTGATGATCCTGATTTCCAGGCTGCTTGGAGTCATACAAGTACATCCGTTTTGGGACTGTTTACACGTCGTGTTGGGCTGTTGTTTAAGGGGTCACAGGTTTGTGTTCCGCAGTCCTCTTTTTGTGCTGCTATCATCCTTGAAAGCCATACTGGTGGGTTATCCGGACATTTCAGTAGGGATAAGACGGTTGCCTTAGTTCGTGAACGTTATTACTGGCCGAGACTTGCCGCTGATGTTTCCAATTTATTGAAGCGATGTCGGGTATGTCATATTGCTAAAACGACACATACAAATCAAGGACTCTATACTCCTTTGCCAGTGCCGCAAGGACCGTGGGAGGATGTTAGTCTTGACTTCGTTTTGGGGTTACCACGTACACAGCGACAGAAAGATTCAATCATGGTGGTTGTTGATCGTTTTTCTAAAATGGCGCATTTTATACCTTGTGACAAGACTTTTGATGCTTCTCAAGTAGCCCGTTTGTATTTTGCTGAGATTGTTCGTCTTCATGGTATCCCTAAGACTATTACATCTGATCGTGACGTTAAGTTTGTCGGACATTTTTGGCGTTCTCTATGGAAACGCTTGGGGTCTACATTACAGTTTTCAAGTTCTCATCATCCACAAACCGATGGTCAAACTGAAGTTACTAATAGGAGTTTGGGTAATTTGCTTCGGAGTTTGGTTGGTGAGAAACCCAAGCAGTGGGATTTGGTCTTGCCTCAAGCCGAGTTTGCTTATAACAGGTCCTTTCATAAGTTGACTGGTAAGAGTCCATTTTTTATAGTTTATGGTTGTAACCCATTCACACCTCTTGATTTAGCGGCTCCCATTGACATGAATGCTAGTAGTACTGATGTGATGTTCGTGCTGTTCAAATACAAGAGTTACACCAACAAGTTCATGCTCAAATTGCTAAACATAATCTATAGTATCAGGAACGTGATAATAAACATCGCACTCAAGTAGTTTTTGAACCTGGTGATTTGGTTTGGGTGCACTTACGTCGCGCGCGTTTTCCTCAGGGACGGTTTGGTAAGCTTCATCCTCGTGCTGATGGTCCGTTTCGGGTTCTACAACGCATCGGTGATAATGCTTACAAAATAGACTTACCAGGACACTACAAGGTTTCCGCCACTTTTATTGTTGCTGATCTTTCTCCGTACGAGGGCGATTTCAATGATGATGACTCGGGGACGAGTCCTTTTCAAGTCGGGGAGGATGATGGCGAGGGACAGGAATTGGGTTTAGGGTCTTTGGGCTCGATTCAAGGTGAAAGTGGCTAAACGAGTCGTGGGCTTTTAACCCGGAGATCGGCCCAATGAATCCTCCCTTGGAGTCGGTTCCCTTTAGGGTTTTCTTCGGTTTCTTTTGTTCTTGTTATTTATTATATAAAGACATCTTTAGCTTGTTTTAAAAAGCAGCAAAGTTTTAATAAAGATCGTTATTTTGGAGGTTATTCCAAAGTTTTCTAGGGTTGGTAATTGGCTCTAGGGTTTCAATCAAACATTGGTAATTGGTGTTTGATCTTTCTTAATCGTTGGTAATTGACAATTAGTGTTTATCCAGGTTTAATTCTAACGTTGGTAATTGACTTTAGGGTATAACCTATCCGCTACGCTATTAGGTTATGTCAAACGTTTTCGTGATAAAGCTTTAGAAAATCTAATGAATGCCTATTTCGTTGAACAACCAAAGTTTAACAAAAAAGTTTTTTGTGAACGTTTTCGTATGAGTAAAACGTTGTTTTTAAAAATTGTTGGTGACATTGAAGCACAATTCAAATGGTTTCAAGAGGGTCAAGACGCGTTTGAAAAAACAAGTTTCACGCCGTTACAAAAATGCACATCGGCAATACGACAACTAGCAACGGGTGAACCTCCGGATAGATTCGATGACTATTTGAACATGGCACGAATAACTTCTGGTTATTATTAATTTTTTTTATTCGTTATTAATTTTTTTTATTTGTTATAAATATTTTTTATTCGTTATTAATTTTTTTTAAATGTTTTTTGTACAAAAATTATTTCGTTGTTTGTTTTCTTATATTAAAAGTTGTCGTGTTTTCTAGGTGAATGTCTTGATAAATTTTGCGATGCGATTATAAAGTTATATGGTCGAGAGTTCTTACGTAGGCCGACAACCCATGACATTGCACGGTTATTCGAGCTACATGAAAAAAAATATCACATTCCTGGAATGCTTGGTAGCATTGATTGTACACATCTCACTTGGCGAAATTGTCCTAAATATTTGAAAGGCAAATATAAGAGAGGTGATCACCAATACCCGACTATTATGCTTGAAGCGAAGGCTTCATATGATTTATGGATTTGGCATTCGTTTTTTGGTCCGCCCGGTTCAAACAACGATATCAATGTCTTGAATCAGTCTCCATTATATGTTACCGAGTGAAATGGTACGGCGCCAAACATTTCATTTTATTTAAGTGGACGGCTTTACAAACGTGGATATTATCTTGCCGATGGAATCTATCCTAAGTATTCAACACTTGTTAAAGCATATCCGTATCCCACTGACCCGAAGGAAAAGAAATTCAAGAAGCTACAAGAGTCTGCAAGAAAAGATGTCGAGCGAGCTTTTGGTCGTTTGAAGGCAAAATGGTTTATTCTCAGTCGTCCTCTACGAGCTCTGAGCGTCGCAAAGATTCGACAAATCGTTTATACGTGTATTATATTGGGCAATATGATTTTAAAAGACGAAGGTGTGGCAATATCACCGGTTCATATAATGGATCAGCCGGTCACGCTAGTTTATGACGATAGTGTGCTAGAAGAGTTACTCGTCGAAGATATTCATAACCGTCTTCAATATGATCTTACGGAGCACGTAGTGGCGCAAGACTTACCATACCTCGATGACTAGTCATTTCCTACTTTTAATTTTTTTTTTAATTTTCCTAAGTATTATGTAACTTTTATTTGAATTATTAATGAAATTTGATGTTTTTAATTAAATTGTTTAAATATAATTATGAATTTTAAAAATAAAAAAAAATAAAAAATTCAGGCATGGTTAGGCATCACATTGCCACTAAAAATAAGTAGTTAGGCATGGTTAGGCATGAAAAATGTTGTATTGATTCTATGAGAAAAGTTCAATGCAGAACACAAAATATCTAAAGATCAAAGCGTTCAATCTCAGCCATTGATCTATCTTTCATCCAATGGCCATAATTAAATATTCACATTCTTTTTTAATTAACACAAGAGCAGTTTTGTAATTTTTCTCTTCCCTCATTTAGTCACATATCTCACCCGTAATTCTCTTACCCTCCCCAATTCTCTCTCAACAACGGTTTCCCCTTTTTCAATCCCTAATCCCCAACTTCAAAATTGATCTTAATCACTTCTATTCAATGGACATACGACATGAAGTTAAACTACCTAGAGGTGAGTTGTTGCCTCAATCATCTCCATTTCCGGTTGCCGATCATAATCAGCCTCGAAATGTTGATATTGGTAAACTTTTTAGAATATAATTCGATTTATATGGTTAATTGCTATTTTTGGTTCTTATAGTGTTATTTGTTGAATTTGAATGATTGATGTTGTTGGGTAGATTATTATGTTTTGATTGATGCGTTTTGTGATTATGATAAGTTAATTGATTTGTTAGGTTGATTACTCTATTGTTAAAATTTTTGATTTTGTTGAATTAGTTGATGTTTTAGGCGCACTGCTTTAATTGATGCTTTTGGTTAGTTATTGCGGTAGTTGACTCTTTAGGAGCACTGTAATTTTTTTTATTGATGTTTTTAGGCGCACTGCGTCAGTTGATCAATTAGTCGTATATGTGTACTATTTTGAACTATGGAATATAGTTTCCACTTGCATTGGCGCTAACCTCAAACAGCGCTTGAATGACGTGGTAGTTCATATGAGGTATCAACACTATATGGGATGAGAAGATTGTATCCTATACGTAGGACTGCGTATCTTGCTTTACTGTTTAAGTGATAGGTTGACTTAATAAAAGCTCTTACTACTGCTGTCATATTTAATACTCATTATAGGGCATATTTATCAATCAGACTTGATGCTGTTACAAACATGTAAGCTTGCTGGAAAGGTGTTGACGTGATTGTGTTTGACCATGTTGAGAAGGTTTTCACCTTTGTCTTCCTAACAGACCACGGTCTGTTAGTCACATGCCTACTTTTTAAATTTTCTAAATTCTTTCCCTAATTTAATTTCCAGAAAGCATATATGATTCACTGGGTGCGAATGGATCAATAATCTTTTGTTGAAGAGGCTTTTTAAGATGGAACAGAGCGTTTGGAAACTTTAGTGTCTAGAGTTCATGATATCGTTTCGTGAATAATCTAATTTAATTATTAAGTCACACCTAATTTGTGCTTATGTTTCATTGGTAGTTCTGATATGAGTTCCAATACAGCCCAAAACTTTCTCCAGGGTCAATTAAGCTATATACCAATGCATTTGTCCATCTTTGAAGAATTCAAGCATGACAACTGAAGCATACAAGGAACAGTATTGCAGGCTAAAGAACATATTTTGGCTAAAGAACATATTTTAGCTGGAGATATATTTCAAATTGTCCTAAGTCAACGTTTTGAGCATCGTACATTTGCAAATCCATTTGACTTTTACAGGCCTGAGAATTGTCAACCCTAGTCCATATATGACATATTTACAGGTAGCTTTGCTCTTTTGCATTTGTTATGACTTCTTGGAGCTCAAAAGACGTTAGTAAAAGTATTTGATGATTACTTGTGTTTCTATTCACACAGGCTAGAGGGAGTATCCTTGTTGCCTCAAGTCCTGAAATTCTTACTCGTGTGCAGAAGGTAATAAGCCAAGATATAATATACATTCACTTTTAGTTCTTAGTCCTAAATAAATTTCATTCAGTTACTCAAATATTTTTAAATTCTATTTTGTCCCTTTCTGCATATTTCATCTTTATCTGCTCATGTTGACAGAGAAAAGTCACAAATAGACCTCTTGCTGGAACTAAAAAAAGGTTCATCGTCGTAAAATTGTTGATTATAAGAAGGCGCAACCGAAAATGAAGATGAGGCTCAAGAATAGTGTTGAGTTTGAAGGAGTTGGAGTCATGCTAAGGATAACATAGCATATGTTATTGAACCACCGTCCCCAAGTGGTTAGAAATAGGAATATTAGGAATCTACTGGCTTACGAGTTGCATTAGGAATCAATGACTTTCTACTTTTTAGTATTTGGGTGAACATGTTGTAAAATGAACAAGTATTTTGTTATTTAATCAATGTATACAAATTTTGTTTCACTAATTTTGGTAACTGTAAATGTATGTTAATTATTTTTCACAGGTGGATCTCTAAATCACATGTGATTGTACTTCGAATCACATGTGATTTAACCACTAATCACATGTGATTTATAAATGCTCCGGATATACTTAATTTACAACATGTTCGTTATATATCACATGTTTGGATATGGGTATATTCTTGATAACATTTTTAGAACATTTTGTGCCTTACAAATATATGTTGTAAACACATTTGATAGCCTTTAAAGTATGATTATTGTTGCTTTTGTTACTTATTTTCACAAAGCATATAATGTTTATTTGGTTAGTATTTGTATATGTTTAATTATTTGAAGTATATAAAAAATAGATTTGCATCTGGTTACATTAGACTTCTGCAAAAATAGTGTTCTAAATATATATTTTGTTAACTGGTTAAGTATCTGACTTCTTTCACAAGTTAGTATGTGAATCCTCGAATCACATATGATTGCTCCTCAAATCACATGTGATTTGAGCTCGAATCACATGTGATTTACCTAATCTTCCTTGTGTACCAAATTTTGTAACATATGCCTTTCTAAACAGACTTGTAAATGTTCCAAAAAAAACTATGAACAAACTACTAAAGACAATAAAAAATTACTAACATTTAACCAAAATTTCTATTAAACTATGAACTAACTACTAAAGAAGATAAAAAAATGAACATTTAACCAAAATTTCTATTGGATTCTGAAGAAGATTTTGAAAGTGATGAGCATAAGAAGGTGTCAAAGAAATTCAAGGGTAAGATGATTAGGTACTTTATGTGTTAGGTTATTCAACTTGTAAGTTCGTTATCACTGAATGTTATTGTATGATTAGGCTTTAGGTACTTTATGTACGTACGAGTGATGATTATTGATTTACATGAATGTGTTGATCTTAGGTGTTTCTATTTAAAAAAAAATGATAAATGAAAAAAAGGCAAGTTTAAGCCATATGCCTTCTTTGTGGCTTTGTTTGTTGTATTTTTACGCAGATTGATATGCAAATCACATGTGATTTACCACAAACCACATGTGATTTTACCTCAAATTATTTTATAAGGTGAATCACATGTGGTTAACACACGAATCACATGTGATTTACACACGAATCACATGTGATTTGCATGCGATTTATACTTGATTTGGTAACATGTTAGAGTACTCTCTTATGTCTTATATTCAAACATAATACAAATACAAGAAATGAGCATTTAAAAATATTTGTATTTAAGTAAATGAGAATTCAAAAATTCAATTCACAACACGTATAAAGCATTGCATAAAAAGAAAATGAAAAATAAATTCAAAATCAAAATTTATTTTGCATGTGTCTTAGTCTTTTCTCCAATATTCCACGTTTCTTTTTCGGCTCCACCATAATTTGTAGTGGCTTATCTCTTCCATTATGTTTTTCCTTTAACACCACCTTTGTTTCCAGCGGTTGATGGATATGGAAATAATGCAAAAAAATAATTCAGTTACCTTC
>JARVZY010003490.1:0-36126 GCA_030686995.1 Artemisia argyi | reverse complement strand
GCAACCCTAAACTAAACGTTATATTGTTTCTGAAACCTAATAACCGTTGTAAAACTAACTGCCATCTATTGGGTTTTGTAGGCCTGCGAGTTTGCAGCCCATGACAGAAAAGTTATGCGGCCTTTTCTTGTAAAACAAAGATTAATGGATTAAACTTTCCAACATGACCAAACACAACTTAAAAGTTAAAACTAATATGACATATTACATACGTACCAGAATAAAATCAAACAAAGTGCCCTGATCCACTTTCAGGAACTCAACATCAAAGGATTTGAGATCTTCCTCAGTAACCTTGTTACTATCGTCCTTTGGTTTCTCGGCGTGTTTCTTAATGTACTCAATAACCTTGGCTAAGATCTTGCAGCTAACATTAGGAAGAGGGATGGCGGTGTTAGCTCAATCATCTTCGATCATGTGTTTGATTGTCTCCGACTGCAACGCAACCGACTCCTCTACCTGAAAGGTCTCACCGTCCGAGCTCCGAAGCTCAATCATCTTTGAAGAAGAAGAAGACATTGTTAGTATAATAAAATAACTTGGAACGAAAGTATATAAGAAACCCTAAATTCTTAGAGAACGATAAAAGAGTTGTTATTATTTTGGCTTATATTTATAGACTTGGATATCGAGGTCTAAGGGATATTGGACTCTATCCCTTAACTATTTTTAAATTGCATGCAATTAGTCATCGTTTTAGATGTGTTAATATTTTAAGTCCCTCAACTTTACATTAAAGCGTGTTCGTATTATAGATTAGATGTAATTAGAAGTTTAGAAGTTGTGATTTTATAATAACAAAGGAGGATTGTCTCCGCGCGTTGCAGCAAAATCGAGGCCTCGTTTTACTTGCCAGGAACCGATTGGTCGCTTGTTGTGACGACCAAGGCCTAACATCGTCTGACTACCCTCATCGGGTTCTCAACAAAGAGGAGGATTTCATTTTCTTTTCATTTCGTAAAATGAAGTTGATCCATGGTCATCGGGATGTTTATGTTGAAAGAGAACCTAACCTGAAGAGTCAATGCTTTTCCAGGTCGAGAAATGAAGTAAACAACACAGGTGGACATAAGGCGAACCACTCTGTCAACTATACTTTTATTAAAAAATAGCCCTAATGAGCAAATGATCGTAATCTCTTATTTGAAAGATGTAAAGCATATTCCTTTTTTAGGTTTGCATAGCTTCCCAAGTGCCCGACTTTCTTTTTGGGTTCCGAAAGGCAAAGTAGCTTCAACATCGAGTAGAGTATGGGATAAAGTTCGAGTGAGGCATCATTAATAGATTGCAGAACGTTCAGCATGTTTCCTTATAAATGCCAACGAAGTTTGTACTGTAACTCAACCTTCACATCCATGGAATTATTCCTTATTCAATGATAAATGTCAGTCAGGGGCACCTTCATTATCAGAGAGAAAATCAGGGGCACCTTCATTACCAGAGAGAAAATCAGGTTGCACAAAATGAGAAAACCCTCCTATTGAGCAAGATCGTCATTCATCAATTAATATTAATAAGGAAGCCCTTAACTCAGGGCAACCAGTCTCATCAAACGCCTTGCTATCTGCATTTGTCCTTGTAAGTTACCGAAATGTGGATCTCATGCTATCATTGAACAACTACAGGACCGTCATACACATGTAACCTGTCTAAGGTTCCAAGTACATTAACACCCAACAACTACTTAAGGCTACATACAACAATGACCATCAACGACCTTTATTTTTTCTGTCACATCATCTTTCTTTCTCTTGCGACCTAGAGCCGACCTTTTAGGCACAGTAAGGCGGTCTGCATTTTTTACTTTGTATAAAATAGTAAAATGAATAGGGTATTTATGAAGGTAAATGGTTTAAATTTTAAAAAGTTAAAAACGTTATTTTATTTTATTTTTTTAATAAGACAAAATGTCAAATTTTTCATATTAAACCACCTTGTGACCAAGGTCGAGTAGTTGACCGATTTTCATGCCGACCCTCAACGACCGATTAAGCTACAACAAGGACGACTGATGCCGACCCTCATCGAAAGAGTGGTCGACCCCCTTATTGTGCCTAGCCTAAGAGCGCAACATAATAAGGTTTTTCTGATGAGCCAAATTATGAGAGGCCATGTTCTGCTTGGAAGCGTGCTAAATGTGCGGGTTTCTAGTTTATCCTATTGCTTATTGCTCTTGTTGGAGTACCCAACAGTAAAGCCGTAAAGGTATATTACGTGTCACGAGTAGAACGCTCGATATGACAATACACTGGTAGGGAGTTGTGTTGCTTCCCTGATGAGTCCAAGTCAGGACGAAATCAACGAACCTTTATTATGCCAAGGACAGATGGCTGGCCCTTATCGGGTTAAGGACACGTAGAATTGAAGGAATGACTCCAAAACACGAGTTTACTAGTAATCTGAAAAGTTATTATTCTTACATAGTGCTGAGTAAATCCACCCGAAAATCGACTCGAACCGATAAACCATACCGAACCGAACCGTTCTTTTTTGGTCCGGTTTTGGTTTTCTATATTTATTTCAGTTCTGGTTCGGTCCGGTTTTTGTCGGTTTTTTTCCCGGTTCGAAACTCGAAAACCGACCTGAACCGAATTATTCGGTTCAGTTTCGGTTTTGATATCTATTTCTTGGTTCAATTATCGGTTTAAGTTTTTTCCTTTTTTGATTTTCTAGTCAGGTTGGTTTTTGTCACTTCTGATCGGGTTTGACCTGATGCTCATCCCTTTACAAACCGCAAGGTTAAAAACCATTAATTTGTTAGTCAAATGAATTTCTTAAGAAAAAGTGAAAAACATAACACGACAGCAAATTGCAGCTCCCCTAAACCCCCTCCGCCGATCTCACCGTCGTCAACAATGAGAGCCGCCGCCGCCGCCGCCGCCGCCAAAGCCAAAAATCTCACCGGAAAACTTAACTTTCCTTCATTTTCATCAATCCGTAACTACTCTATAACCACCACCACCACCACCGTAACAAACTCCGGCCGTCGTCAGCTTCTCTCTGTCCCGTGGGCCGCCAATCAGATACGGTTCGCCAAAGCTCGAGGCTCCGATGTCAGTATTCTCTCTTCTCTGTGTTTGTGATCGTATTATTACAATGTTATGGGGTGTTTGTTTAAGCTTATATACTGGCTTATGAGCTTATTCGTTTTCGGCGTATTTCGAGACTTATGTATAAAACATTATTATATCATGATAAAAGTCCGGAAATAAGCTGAAAATTTCAGTGTTATGAAATATATGATTAAATGATATCGGTTTCTATTTGAATTAGTATTTGTTGATAGGAAACGGTTAAGGTTGTTGTTATCTTAATGAAATTAAATATAGAGAAATAACTGCGTGGCAATGTTATGTTGGTTGCCGCCAATGGACGCACTTCTCTAGAAACTAATGAAATACTCACACACACGTTTTAGACATAAAGTTAGTCATATTTTTTAGGTTTCCTAGTGATTTATCATAAATGTATATAACGCTTAAGGTTTTGCTTATGTTGAAGAGACCTTGCAGCAAATGGACCCAGTTCTTCGGAACCCAATAAAATATTGACACATAGGTTTAGGTATTAAGTTGTCTCATTTTGTATGAGTTATGATGAAGACACCTAAAATTGCGTGGTTGAATAAACGCATACACCTCTTCACAAACCAATAAAACACTGCCTGGATAGGTCTAGGTATTAAACTAGGTATACTATTAGGTCTCCCAGTTATTTCCCGTATAATTGGTTTTATGTTAAATATGATGGTAAAATAGTGATTTTAGTTTTATATTTAGTAAACACTTGAAACAATCATGTCCTAACCTACTTACTGAAAGCTGCTTATTTTAAACTCAAAATTCACACATAAGTAGATAAGCAATTGAGCAGAAAAAATAAGCAATCTGAAACACCATATTAGTACGCATAAGCTGTTCCTACACATATACAGGATACAATTATTATAAAGTTATGGAAACACATGAGAATTTAACCACCACCAAATGCCAAATGGCCTATTTGTAAGTCACCTAATAGGGTGGCTGGGGAAAGGGTCATAAACGGTCACGTGGATACCTCGGTTAGGCCGTACATCTGAGTCAAAGACTCGTTCTCATCCAATTATCCCAAACATGAGAAAATTTTAAAGTTGGTAGTATGTTATTTTGATATCTGAATGTTATTGATATTTCGAGTGGTAGATAATTAATTTCTACAGTTTTGCATAATGTGATTCTGGTTTTGAGTATATGAAATAATTAGTTTTGAATAATCAGACTAGTCAAAGCTGCAACGAAGCTGATTCATTATATTAGGGCCTAGGACTTTTAAAACAATGTAGATGTATGATTGGGTTGTAAATTGGGCCAATAAATATTTATCTTGTGCAGGTGAGACCAGGAAATGTTATTGAAAGAAAAGGTTTGTTTTATTTTTATTTCTCACTTCTACGCTCGCCGACAAAGATATGCATATTTACTCACTAAACTGTTTCTACCTTGTTTTGAGGAGTTCAGGAAAAGTTTACCAGGTAATGTTTTTATTAACGTTAATCAAGTGGTTTGTTTTTGAGGTAACTTTGTATGTCACTTATTGTCGTATTGATGTATGTAACATTGGTGTAGGTCGTAAAAGCACAACACTCGACTCAAGGAAGAGGAGGCGCTATCATACAGGTTAACGCTCCCTAAGTCCCTAAGTTATTATCCATTACTGTATTCCAACTTTATGCTATTTCTTATTGTAATACTTGAAAGTTATCAACAGGTAGAGCTTCGTGATGTTGATAGTGGAAACAAAGTGAATGAAAGGTTTCGTACAGATGAGACAGTTGACAGTATGCATTTCGAATTTAAGTTTTAATTGGGTTATAAAATTCTTTGGCGTTATAATTATTTAGCATGTTATGTCTTGTAGAAGTTTATGTTGAAGCTAAGTCTTATACCTACCTGTACACTGATGAAGAAACTGACAGCGTTGTGTTAATGGAGTAAGTTTTTCTTTTTACATTTCCCATTTTTCTTCCAAGAGCTTCATAGGTGGCATTCTAAACCCATTTGCTTATGAGTTATGATATATCTGTAACGGGTCAAACAACTAAAATAAATAATTCCTAATATGCCCTGATTGCCCAATTGATTTACTTTTTTGCCCCACAATTCAGAGTTTCTGTATTTAGACCACATGTAGTTTTTGGGCAACTGAAATCTGCAAGTGACAAGTGTCACTTTTCGGATTACAAGGTAGGGCAACTTGTGTACTTTTTGGGTAGCTTGTGTACTTTTGGGCAACTGACGGGCCTCATGTCGGACACTTGGCGTCATATGGGTCGAGTTGCCAAGTTGCCTGGTCTAAATACAGAAACTCCGAATTCTGGGTAAAAAAGCAAATCAATTGGGCAATCAGGGCATATAGGAATTATCCCATAAAAAATTATGTCTTTTTTTTTTTTTTTTTTTTTTTTTTTTAATAAGCAAAAAGCCTCTTAAATCCTACTATATTCTAAAGATTTGACACACTGGTTATTTACAAGACAAATGTTTTGGGTCAACTTAACCCAACTACCCAAGAACCCACATAAAAATCATCCAGTTTGACCCATTACCATGCCCATTTTGCCACCTCTTGCTTAAACTTTTTTAAGCATACAGCAAGCAATTAAACTCAAGCAAACAAATCATGTTTCCCATCCTTGTGTTTGTATTAGGCCTAAAACTTTCGTGCAATTGGATGTACCGAAACACCTATTCGGTGACTCTCTTGCATATTTAAAAGGTGATGTACTAACTACTTGCTATTTTTCTTGTTGATGCTCTTGTTTCCCATTATGTTATATAGTTTCTGTTGCTAAAACTTGTTTCATGATAAACAGATGATATCACAGTCTCTGTGGAATTATATAACGATAGGCCTATGTCAGCATCGGTACCTAAAAGAGTGACGTGTACCGTTGTGGAAGCACAAGCCGCTATGAAGGGCATGGGAGCGACCCCTCAGTATGTTTATATACGTTGAAAATTAATATATTTTTGGATAGAAAAGACGCAGCATAATTTCATCTATGTTAACCCTTTATGTAACTTATTCTGGAAATATTTAAATGTATTTTTCATATTTGCAACAGTACCAAAAAAGTGTTGCTGGACAATGGCCTTAGAGTAGAGGTAAGTTCATACGAACACTGAAAATATTATATGCATCTTTCTGCTGCATTATCTGTGACTTATGTTTTTCCGATGTCCCTAGGTACCTCCTCATGTTGTAACCGGTGATAAGATACTTATTGACACCATCGACAGCTCATACGTAAGCAGGTACAATTGCTTTTAACTCCAGTTTGCAGATTTTATAGTTTTTGTTGGCATTGAATTTCTAGTCAAGTCATATTAATTTAGGGGTGGCAATTTCTGACCCGACATGAAACCCGACCTGAAACCGACACGAAAATTAACAGGTTCGGGTTGAGCTAAATAGATTGTGGGTCAGGTTTGGGTCGACATATCTAACCCGTTTATTAAACAGGTCAGGTTCGGGTTGGGAATAAAATAAACGGATCGACCCGCCAACCCGTTTAAGTTTTTTTTCTTAATTAAAAATTATTTATATTTAATTATATGGGTTAAATAGGTTAAACGGGTCGACCCACTAACACGTTTAACCCATTTAACTCGTGTAATGTGCGAACTTTTATATATATAACGGATTAAATGGATCAACTCAAAACCCGTTTAACATATTCAACCAAGTAACCTATTTAACCTGTCAACCTAAGTATATATACTGGTTAAATGGGTCAGGTTCAGGTTACGTGTAAACAGGTTAGGGTTGACATAGCTGACCCGATGATTTAAATGGTCAGGTTCAGGTTGGGGTTTTCTGACCCGCCAACCTGACAACCCGAAACCACCAACCCGAACCCGAACCGACCCGAATTGCCACCTACCGATGCGCATCGTTGATTGCCAAATTAGTGAACATATTATGTTATATGCTTCAAAAAACCAATGTTTAACTAGTGAAACGCGTTTCATAGTCTATATCAGTAAAGTGATTGTTGGATCATGATATATGTACAGCTTGTCTGTAAGGAAGGTTTATAGAACTAGAGCGAAAATTAAATAATACCAGCTTTTCTAATCAAATGAAAACAAAAATAACAATATAGTACCAGTACAGTCTGTGATGAGTCTTTTTCTGTTCAATTTATGTATAGCAGATTTTCTGTTATTACTTTTTTTTGCTTTCTTCTTCTTTGGCGTTTCTTCAATACTGCTTTCCGGATTGTTATGCGTATATAGTGAGTGCTAATCAATTCTTCCATTATTTCTTGTCAGGGTGTGAACTCATTTTTCATGACTCCATTATTCCTGCTGCAAAAGCACGATTCTTAGGATATGTGTTTGATATATAAGAAGTTAGGTCTGAGCATCGACTGGCCATTTGTTTAACAATATTGGAAATATTTTTGTAGAGAAAGTTTTTCCTAATTCCATCGAATGGAGAGTGAGCAGATCAATAAATAAGTTATGTTGAGGCTTTTGGTGGTAACTTTGTTCATTATTGCCATTGAGATAGATATGAAATCAGCAGGTGAATTGACATTCATTTGGTTTGTTGTCGGGTCTTTTAGTGAAATAGAAACGTGTCCCATTGATTATTTTCATTGAGCTTAATCGCTTGTTAAGACCGTGTTTACAGTTGCAGTTGCCAAAGCTAATTTAAGAAAACAATGTTCGCATATACACGTGGCATTTCCCCTTCATCCAAAGGACCAGATTAGAAGCCACCCTCCTCCAAACACATATGATATTTTTATATTTGTTTGAGAAACGTTACATACTTTTTACGGTCTTTTGAGATAATCGACTTTACAAATTAGTCTTCTAATATTTACTAAAAGGAATTCATAAACCTACCCGGTCGATCGGGCGGGTCTTAACAATTAACAAAAGTCAAAGTTAAATTTTGTCTAAGGTGGGTCCATATTTGGAACAACTTGTTTTTTCACACGGACAACTTTGTATGACTATATAGCCGTATCAAGGGTAAAGAGCTCTAAAAGTGTTATGCTGCGAAAAAGATTAAAACTATTTCAATTTTACAACAAATGTTGTCTATAAAGAAGTCTTTCCTCAACTATAAGTTTGCTCTTATTTATTAGCTATTTTTTGTTTAAACAATCAAGGTTATTTAGGTTCCTTTGCGGATGTTTCGCAAATGATATTTTACCTTAACTTTTTGGTTTTTAATATTATTTACGTTATTTAGATTAAACATTTTAATTTATATATTATCTCGAAAAAAATAATCTTAAAGCAGGCCGCCCATCGGGCGGGCCTTAGGCTAGTTCTAGAAATGTAGCAATCTTCATTGATATAAATTATTTCCTTATTTAATACAGCATTGGACAAGAAAAATACATAAAAAGTTTCTTAAACTTTATGACTTTTGACTAGACATCATACAAAATCGTTAAAGCATTAAGTTACCGATACATGCATCTTCATCCAAAGTCGATCATCCACTGACAACAAATCTTTGACTTGGCCCATTGTTGGCCTTTCCTGTGGGTTGTAGTTCAAACATGCCCGTGAGACATTCAAAATTGTATGAGCTAATTTCGAAACTAGAGATGATGGTGGCGGAATCCGTCTATCTCCTACATTGGCTAGCAATAGATCATCAGTAGACAATGTTGGTAGACATGATATAAGATCTCCAGGATGCTTTCCCATGATCACTTCTAGTGCTACAACTCCAAAACTATACACATCGCATTTCTTTGTCGCCACCATCGTATAAGCAAGCTCTACATGGAAGAAAACATGAGAATACAAAAAAATTTGTTATATCAGATCACGATTAAATGTAAAATAGATAAATAAGAAACTTGAGAAGAAGTACGTATAGATAACTTTATATTATATGGTAGTTACCTGGCGCAATATAGCCATAGGTGCCTACAACCGCAGTCCAATTGGATGAATCCAGCTTTAGAAGCTTCGCTGTTCCAAAATCGGAGATATGTGCTACATAATCCGAATCCAGAAGGATATTAGCTCCAGAAATGTCTCTATGAATTATAGGTGGTGTGCAATCATGGTGCATATAAGCCAAACCATCCGCTACAGACCTAACAATTCTTACCCTTTTCAGCCAATCCATTTCCTTTGCTGTGACATCGCTATTTAAGAGTGATTTTAGACTTCCCTTCTCAAGATATTCGTAAATCAAAAATGAGTGACGAGCATGGAAGCAATATCCATAGAGTTTAACTATGTTTCTGTGCCGTATGTTTGTTAATGCTCGTACCTCATTTAGGAAGCCTATATGATCGTCATTCTCAGATGACGAATGAAGTTTCTTGACAGCTACTAAATTGTTGGGTTGTAACACAGCTTTATACACAGTACCGTATCCTCCCATCCCAATACAATGTGCATCATCAAAATCATTTGTTACCTTGATGATTTCATCATACATCGCCTGTCCATCAAAACTTGTTATTGAGAAAAAATTGCCACCTTCTTCGCCTGATGGTATCTGTGGAGAAGTTCTCTTTTTACGTCGACAAGCAATGAGGGCACACATAAATAAACCAAGTAAAAGAGCCGCAAAAAGTGGGACCGTAGTTACAAGGATGAGCTTATGATGAAAATGAATATTTTTCTTCATTACTATTTGACTTTCACAAAGTTCTAAACGTGTAACATTTCCACACAGACCATCATTTCCTTGTAATGCTTCTCCCGACACATTTAGAAAGACAGCATAAGGGGGAACCGGACCTGTGAGCTCATTGTAAGACAGGTCTATATCAATCATCCTTGGCAAGTTACTGAAACCATTAGGAATAGAACCAGAAAGCTTATTGTGAGAAAGATTCATCATTACCAGACTTTCTAAACTTCCAATTTCCGATGGTATCTCTTTTGTGAGTGAATTCCAAGATAAATCAAGAACGTTGAGTTGACGTAATTTACCAATCTCCGATGGGATCTTTCCGCTGAGCTTGTTATTACTAAGATATATGTGATGGATTTGTACCCAATCACCAATATATCTTTGTAATGACCCGTTTAACCTATTTTTGGATATGTCAAGAGTAAGGAGGCCATGCAGTGATCCAAGCTCTAGAGGTATAACACCTGAAAGGTTGTTATCGCTCAAGTTTAAATCTAACAGACTTTTCATCTCCCCAAACTCCTTTGGAATTTGGCCAGACAACTGATTTGTGTTCAGAAATAGCTGACACAATTGTAGACTTCCGATTCCTTGTGGTATAGGACCGAATAACTTGTTCACACTGAGAGACAGAAACTGAAGGCTTCTCAGGTTTTTTAACGTTGAAGGAATTGAACCACTGAGTTGATTTTCGCTCAAATCTAATTCAATTAGAGACTTCATATTCCCTAATTCAGTAGGAATGGGCCCAGATAGTTGATTTGTGTACAGAAAAAGGAGTTTCAAAGATGTCAAGTCACCCAACGATAAAGGAATACAACCGTTAAGTTGATTTTCGTTCAATTCTAAATTAGTTAGAGACTTCATATTCCCTAATTCAATAGGAATGGGTCCAGAGAGTTGATTTGTGTACAGATAAAGGAAATTCAAAGACGACAAATCACCCAACGATAAAGGAATTGAACCATTGAGTTGATTTTTGGCTAAAGCTAATCTAGTGAGAGACTTCATTTTCCCTAATTCAGTAGGAATGGGCCCAGATAGTTGATTTTCGCTCAAGTCTAACACAGTTAGAGACTTCATATTCCCTAATTCAATTGGAATGGGTCCGGAGAGTTGATTTTGCCACAAAAAAAGGAGTTTCAAAGACTTCAAGTCACCCAACGATGAAGGAATAGAACCGCTAAGTTGATTTTCGCTCAAAGATAATTTAGTGAGAGACTTCATATTCCCTAATTCAGTAGGAATGGACCCAGATAGTTGATTTTTGCTCAAATATAATTCAGTGAGAGACTTCATATTCCCTAATTCAAAAGGAATGGGCCCAGATAGTTGATTTTGCCACAAATAAAGGAGTTTCAAAGACGTCAAGTCACCCAACGATGAAGGAATTGAACCGATGAGTTGATTTCCGCTCAAAGAAAATTGAGTGAGAGAGTTCAAATTCCCAATGGTAGGTGGAATTACACCAGAAAACTGATTGGTTGAAAAATCAAGATAGACAAGTTTGGACAGGAGTCCGATTTCTGGTGGGATGGGACCAAAGAAGCTATTTACACTAAGATCAAAATGGGTAAGATTGCGTAGAATAGAGAACGGGAACTGGTGAAGCGTACCTTCTAACTCAGACGTCGAGAGGTTCAACATGTTAATGTTCCCATCAGCGTTGCAAGCAATTCCATACCAAGAAGGGCACGAAGCGGGTGGACTAGTATTCGTTGGAAGGGGTGTCCAAGAAGATACAATTTGGGAGTTGTTTGGAATTTTAAGGCTTGCTTTCCATTTTTGAAGAGCATTTGCTTCCTCCAAAGAAGCAGAAGAAAATTTTGGTACAAATGAGAGAGCAACAAGTAGTAGAGCTAGAGATGAAAGTAAGAACTTTGAAGAAGCCATTACTTGCTTTTGCATGTTTTTTTCTATGCAATGAAGGCTCGTATGTCTTTATTTATACTTGAGCTACCTTTTCTCATAAATTAATTTCCAATTCTCATAACTTAAATTTTAGGTGGTGTCATATTATTCCACAAGATTGTTTTACTTGAGAAACTAGAGCAAAACCCGTGTTCAACACGGGTAGTAAAAGTGGATAATTACGGTTAAATGCAAGAATGTTTGTATAAAATTCTGCAATATTTAGACTCGGGTAAAAATACGCCAATAAAAAAATATAAGAAAGCATGCACAAACAACTCCAAACATTTCAGTTAGTGAAAAATTATAATTAAACGACTATCATGCATATAAGCTGAGCATTCTAAGTTGTGTCGAATTATGTTGACAGTTTTGCGAATGTTTATTTGGCCAAACCATCACACAACATCATTGTTTAACAGCCAAAAGAAGAAAAATATACAAAATTAACATAAGATCAACCATTTTATAGTCTTTTCAAAATAACATAAGATCAACCTTTGCATTATTCAATATACAAATCCTCTGTTTCTTTCACTGGTCCACCTTTGCTAATCAAGTTTCAAAGGGTCAAAGGTCAATCTTTCTTTAAAGAGTAAACTTTACTTAACAGTTAACACCCAAGAAATTTACACAGACATGATTTTACCTTTTTTTGTTCTCTCTTATCAACGACGACCTCACCAAACTTACCCGTGAATAACATGGGCATCTTTTTTTTTTTTTTTTTTTTTTTTTTTTTTGCTAATCAACGACGACCTCCCCATACCTACCCACATAACCCAAAAAACTTTATTGACAATATGGTATATGAGTACTTTCTTTTAATTGGAGCATAAAATATTTTAAATGTTTTCTAAAATAATAAAGTATTAAAAACCAATAATGATACGCTGTGCCAAAAAAATCTAAAAGAACTGCAGAAATACACAAAATACAAATAGATTAATGTCTCTTTTCGAGAATACTTTAACTGTGTAGTACAGCTTTAATCGTTTTGTAAACAAGTATTCTATTTGTCGTTTTCAAGTTAGTTCCAGTAAAAGCTTTGATCAAATTGATCCAGAATCTGTGATCAACTGCGAAACTAGGTGCTTTGTAGATCCTGGTGCGAAAGTAGGAAAATAGGCCTAAAGCGATAACATGTAACTGCATGTGTTCTTAAAACCATTTGTTTCAAACTTTTTCTCATGTTTAACATTTAACATCTTTTCTGACACACTAAAATTTCATTGCAACTGACTTACCACACACTTTTATAAAACAAAATTGCGAACTCACCAAATATACCTGTCATATAACATCAAAATTGATTATTTGGTATTTTTTTAATTTGTTAATTTGTCAAAAAGATGGCATAGACCGAATCGGAGAAGAAAGAATCTAACAAAAGAAAATCCTATCACATATTTTCACTAAGCACAGCAATATTAGCAAGCAAACTATCATTAAAATTCCTATCGTTTTCACTAAGCACAACAATTAGCTAACTTTCATTAGGTCAATTAGGTGTTTCTGGCAAACCAATTGGACACGTACCATGTTGCTAAACATAATTGACCTGCCCATGTTGCCACCTTTATCGTTTTCACTAAGCACAACAAGGAGAAATTAGACACCCTATGAATAGTTAGACACCAATATTCGTGCACTTTTTTGATCGCCAACTTTTAGCAAATCCATACAATTTGACTTTTACATAATGTGTGTGGAGTTCTTAACGAACACCCCACCTGGTGCACCATGCAAGTGTGTTTTACCAAATGCAAGTTGGGAACTTTTCATGAAATTAAGTCAAGTTCGAATCATGGGAGCAAATGAAGAAAACCAAGATTCAGAAAAGACGGTTGTTATGATTAACTTGGTACCCCTTGGTGAAAAATTTGAAAACATCACCGCGTATGTGACTGCTCAAAGATTTTGTTATCGGAACTTTCATTCTTCGTAAAAGGAGTACATTACGGGTCAAGTTTAAAGTCAAATGAGCTGTTTCTCAGCACAAAAGTCAGATTATATGTCTTGGCTCGTTAGGGATCGGAACCCTCTTTGTCCAAATTTCCTTAAACTTCTTTTCATTTGATTTCAGGTATGTGATTCCTGAGTATGCAATGACAGGCCATCTTCTTGTAAAGAGTGACGTATATAGCTACGGAGTGGTACTCCTTGAGCTCCTAACAGGAAGAAAACCCGTTGACATGTCAATGCCATCGGGCCAAGAAAACTTAGTCGCGTAGGCCCGTCCCCTCCTCCAAACACCAGAAGGTCAACTTGCTGATTGATCCATCACCATCCCCTTAAGTCCCATTCGACAGTATTGCTAAAGTTGCAGCAATAGCATCAATGTGTGTGCAGCCCGAAGTATCACACACCGACCCTTCATGGTGAGGTGGTTCGGGCCTTGAAGTTGGTCTGCAACGAGTGTGAAGAAACACGAGACTTGGGTTCAAGGACTTGTAGCCTGTTGTTGAATAACCGCGATAATATCCCACTACCCACCGACTACTTCCATGCTCGAATACTAACCCTACATCGTCCTGTTAACGGATAAGGATAAGCCCAAGTCCGGTTTGTGGGCTTAGGGTATTAGGGTTTCACTATTATAAATAGTGGATGATTAATAAAGATTGACCTACAGGGTTTATAATGTTCTAACATTAAGGGATAAGGATAAGCCTAAGCCCGGTTTGTTGGCTTAGGGTATTAGGGTTTCACTATTATAAATAGTGGATGATTAATAAAGATTAACCTACAGGGTTTATAATGTTCTAACATTAAAGGATAAGGATAAGCCCAAGCCCGGTTTAGGGGCTTAAGGTAGGTTTTCACTATTATAAATAGCGGATGATTAATAAAGATTAACCTACGAGGGTTTACAATGTCTAACAAGGTATTGGAGCGGGTCTGATCCTCGTAGCTATGTTGAGCCGCTTCCCCAAGGCCACCCGTTCAAATAAAAAAAAATGTTTTTGTTTTTGTTTTTGTTTTATGTCGAATCCAGGGTATTAATTCCCGAGACGATTTTTGTTGGTGTCGATTCTAGGGTTCTTATTCCCACGGCTTTTGTTGGTGTCGAATCTAGGGTTTTTATTCCCGAGATGACTTTTGTTAGTGTCGAATCTAGGGTTCTTATTCCGAGACGACTGTTTGGGATACTTTGGTTTATCCTTCGTATACTTTGTTTATCCGTATTATCCCATTTTATTTTGGTTATTGTCTACATAGTTCCGTCCCTGCTTAGAATTGTTCACAACGAAGAAAAACCATCACCATATCTCCAACTTCAAATGCATTGAAGGATTCATGTTTGGGTTACCATGAGAAAGCTAAACTTTTTCCTTGGATCTCATGTACGAAGTCGATCTAACCGATATTCTTGTGATCATTTCTGAACTATTCTCTGACCATCAAATACATATAAGTATTTATAGGAAATAAAAACTAATAATGAATCCTAATTTGCCTAGAGAACTAATTTGCGGCAACAAAGAAAACTAAATAATAATTATCTGTTGAATTTTAAAACTAATTTACTCCATCAAGGAAAATAGCTACCAACTATTGGAAGTTGGAACCCAAAGTATGATCCTTTTCTTTACTTGTGTATCACGTCAGTCTTTTCCACCTGAAAAGGACTCAAGACATCGAGCTATGATAGCGCGACAAGTCTACCATGTTGAAAGTACTAGAGATGCTCATAGTCTTAGGCAAGTCAACCACATATGTATTATCACTGATGGTATGAAGTATCTTATATGGTCCATACTTCTTAGGTTGCAACTTGTTACATTGGACAACTCGGAATCAGTGACAAAGTCAGGATTTTTCAGTTGGGTAGGCCAAAAAAATCTGGGAAAAGACATGTATAAGTCGTAAGAATCTTATAATCAAAGTTTTTCACTTCAGCCGTACACAACGCTCTTTACCATCGCTAAAATCATGTAAAACACTATCTAAAATGTGAAAGTTTATGAACAAGAAAGAATAATATAACCTATTGAAATAAGCAAAAGCCAAGCACCCACATAACCAATATGATGATGAAACCAACTGGGCTAGCTCAGTTGGCCACCAAGATTTCTTAAGAGCTTGGGGAGGAGGTTGGCTAAGGGGAGGTCTCAAGTTCGAGTCTCACCCGAGACTTTTACCCCTTCAGGCGGAGTAGGCCAGTACAGGCGGAGTTTAGGGTCAGCATACTGCTCAATTGGATGTCACTGCTACTTGAACTACTAACAACTAACAAGCTGTCTAAAAAAATCAACATGATGATGAAAAGTAAATAATTAGTGCACTTCTCATCAGTTTCACGATTCATTGACCAATTGAATGCCTTGTAATAGTAACTTGGAAAGGCTACGATTCATTGACATATTGGATGCCTTGTAAGAGCTCTAGGTGCAAAGTTGAGGCTTAGCCTCTTCATTCGGGCCCCACCTCTGCCACATCACCAAACACCTCAACTTCAACTAACCACAACAAACTCTCCCTCACCAAACAACAAACCTCAACTTCCCCATTAAGGCCCACCTCTTACACATTTATTTTTTTTATTCATTTCATTAAAACATTTTCAAAACTAAAATCACAAAATCATTTTTTTGTCAAAACCTTTTTATTTTATTAAACCCTTTATTATTATTATTATTATTATTATTATTATTATTATTATTATTATTATTATTATTATTATTATTATTATTATTATTATTTAAAAAGAAAGAAAGAAAAAAATAAAAATAGAAAAAGAGTATACTACAAAAATCGTCCCTTGTGGTTCCTGGATCTCACAACACACAAACATAAACATTATCATCATCATCTTCAATATCTCTTTCTCTCTCTCATTTAGACCTAGCCGCCGCCGCCGCCCCTAAACCGGCCACCACAGCCACCACCGCCTCCTTCCCCAACACAACTTGTAAACCACCACAACCTCCCATCATATACATTCTTACAAACCTCAATATTCAAAGTCAAAAAAAAAAAAAAAAAAAAAAAAAAAAAAAACAAACCTGCATGTTGTCAGAATTTTGCTTCGCCGTGGCTACGGGGAGTTGACCAACGGCGAGGGGGGTTTGGTGTGGCGGCGAGCAACGGCTCGCCGTTGTCATTGCCAACTAGGACGGCGAGGGGGGCTTCCTCATCTGCACCTTGTGCTCTAATAGTAACTTGGATGGGCTAGTTGTTTTTAGTTTGCTCTTGTTTAGGTGGGCCAAAAGTAATTTCGTATTGTAAATAACTAAATACAATATTTTTGACTTTGACTTTAAATATTTTTATTTGTGTTATATAATAATTGATGCAATATATGAATGAATTGAGTTTTAAATATATTTTTTATTAGTATAATTATTATCAAATATTATATAAAACAAAAAAATATATATATTTAAGGTCAAAATTGAAAAACAAAGACTTGAAAAAATCAAACTAGACGGTAAATATGAGACGGATGTAGTAGGAATCTTGGGTTAACCATGGCCATCCTAGTTCCTTACATAGCTCCATCCCTGCTCGGAATTGTTCACAACGAAGAAAAACCATCACCATATCTCCAACGTCAAATACATTGAAGGATTTATGTTTGGGTTACCATGAGAAAGCTAAACTTTTTCCCGGATCTCATGTATGAAGTTGATCTAATCGGTATTCTTGTGATCATTTTCGAACTATTCTCTGACCACCCAAGATGTAACCCAACAAGTCGGATGTCTTGTGAGATGTTTAGTACGCCGTATCAGTGTGTCACTTTGAAAACACTTTATTGTCAAATAAAATCATCTTACATTTTTAAATTTTAGCTTCATCTATTTTATTGAACATATCTGAAAAATAAAAAGTTGTAACCGCAACTAGTTCTACCAAAGGCATTTTTTAGTCAAAGGAAAAGAAAAGAAAAAAAAAAAAAATACCCCCTTCAAAACAAATATTCTCACACAAATATTATAGCAAACTCTAAAAACTTTTTTTGATTGTTTAAATCGCACACGTTAAAACACACAAAATATTACAAATTTCATATTAACGGAGAGATGCATATGTCTCAACTTTTCTGACAGATAATGTAAATTGTGAAATTTGACAAACCATGTGAATGTATCTCGGAGCATAGTTGTTAAGATCCTGATATTGATAATAGAATCTTACGATTTTACGATACTATAAAGCAAAAACAATCTGGATCCGGATCTTAGTAAGCTTAAGATCTTAAATGAACTCGATCATGACTATAAGATCTTAATATCTAATCGATTTGATCTTATTTTTTTCAAACTGCAAACTAAAAAAACTACAAAATTATGGATTATATTTTATAAAATTTAAAAACAACATGTTAATCTTCGTAAACATTACATATTAATAATTTATGATAATATTTACATAAACTATTCATATAATTGTGTGTTTATAATATATAATAATTTGTATATTTGAATAATGTTATAAAAATTATTAAAAAATAACATTATATTAAAATCTTACGATCCCAATCGAATCTTACGATTTTAATTTTGCAAAAACAAAAATGATCATTCTCGATTTTAAAAACATTCCAAAAGTATCCAATGAGAGGGTAAAATGGTAAATTGGTTAAGGCCCAGGCACGAGCCAATAAGGCCGACTGTCGGTTGACAGGGCAGGCTGGCGGGAGTAGCAAGTGGACCCCACACACAAATAATATCTCATCGACCACTTTCTTTAAAACAAACAAACAAAAACATTTATAACAAATCACACCAATAAAAACACACAACACACACAGTTGGTTAGTGAGTGATTGATAATAAAAATGAGAGAAATAATAAGTATACACATAGGTCAAGCCGGAATCCAAGTCGGTAACTCATGCTGGGAGCTTTACTGCCTCGAACACGGCATTCAGCCCGATGGCATGATGCCTAGGTCTAACTCACTTTCGTTGACTTTTGTTGACTTTTTATTTCTAGGTTTTGATATGAAATTTAGGTTTTAATTTTAATTTTGGACTAATCGTCTGAAAAGTCAACCGCACCTCCACATTGTTTTCATATAGGCACACACTAGAACATACACATTACAATAGTCATTTACTTAAATGTGAAATTTTGATTTTCTAGGAATCATCATGCCTCCTCTAACTCACTACGACCACAAGGACACCATCAAGTACCTACCAAAACAACCAAAGGTCTTACTCAAACTCAAATCGTTGTTTTCAAAACCTTAGAAAAACGATATGTCCATAAGGGTAGAACCATTGATCCATCCTTCTTAGAAGGTACAAACCTCTACAAGGAACTTGCCACAATCAACTTTAAGTGTCTCTTAGAAATCGACGAGCCTATTTGTTCTAGGTTCATTTTAGAATTCTATGCATCCGTCACCCTCTCCAAGGATGAGTATGGTCGCATGTCTATTAACTTTAGGGCTAGTAGTCATCAATACTCCTTCATTCTCGAGGAGTTTGCTCAAATCCTAGGTGTCCCAAACCATGGTACTTACATCTACTCCGACTTGCACTCTCTCTCAACTTTTGACATACTCTTTGACCGCATCCATCCCTATGATACCCCTCTTGTGTCCAAAGATGAACTTCGTGACCACCTCTTCATTAGGACCACCAACACTAGGAGAACTAGAACCTGAAATGAGGTCATCAAGGACCCATATGGAATGGAACTCAATGAACTCAAGCCCCGAATTCAAGAAATGGGAAGAACTCCTTAGAGCCAATGTCATTAGCACCATAGGAAACCGTGATCACATCAATGTTTGTCTTTACTACAGGCTCTACTCCTTCTCTATTAGGCAACCCTTCAACCTTGCCTACTTCATGACCAAGAGAATGGCCGACATTCCCGTGCAAGGCACAACGGCTAAGCCGTATGGAATGCTCTTGACCCGTCTCTTTGGGTTCATCTATCCAATTCCATCAACTCCTAGAGTTCTTCACCTAGACTACTTTATCATTCCACACACATTTGTCCCACTAAGTGATAGGAGAGTCTACAAAGCCCAAGGAAAACATTTTCCAACTCTAGGCTTTGCCCAACTCTAGGCTCCCACCTCTAGAATACATTTTCCAACTTTCGGATATTCCAAATGAGTCGGCGGAGTTCAAGCAAACAAAGGGGATGTTCAAAAACATCGAGAGATTTCTTGAAATGCTCAAGAAGAAGATTAACCGTCTATGAGAGCGGGTGTGTAGGAGTGTTTGCCACAAGGTGCTATTTGAACGATTTGGTCATTTAAACATTACGTGTTATGTATTTGTGAGTTAGTAGGATATTTGGTACTATTTGGAACCTGTAGGAACTAACAATGATGCAGGAAGACAACATTTGGCATGTTGTCGAATTTTCATGCTTATGATAAATTTCACTAAGGTTAGTGAAAATCGTTAGCCCCCGGTCAAAGTCCTAAGAGATGAGTATCCATATGCCTAATTTTTGCATTTCCTAACCAGATATGAATTATATTTTTAGTTTTAGGACTTTTCGAAAATTTTGAAAATCGTCTCGCGGGTTTAAATCGCATTCTGTCCCATTTTTCAGCTCTGGCGGAACAGGCGGATCCCAAATTTGGGTTCCGCCCGTCCAAAACCTGGGTAACCCAGGTTTGGCCCAACGGACCAGACGGAACCCAGATTTGGGTTCCGCCTGTGTATTCCCAGGGTTCCGCCAGTCACCTGCAGAAAATTTTTGTCATTTTTCTTAAGTTCATAACTTGTAAAGTGTCAAACCATTATCTTAAGTGAGAAACATCTTTCATTAACATCAATAACCATATTAGAACAAACCTCACTCACTAAAACAGTTTGGAAGACACTTCCCGCCAAAATTCAAATTCAAAACATAACTAACCCAAGGAACCCTTTTAAAGGATCCTTCAAACCATTGGAACATTTTCAACCAAATCACATCCCATGATCACAAAGCATTGAGTTCATATGTTGGTCTTTCACTCCACCCTATTCCATTGGATTGACATCAAATGATGTGACAAGTTCATGAAAATCATTTGATTCCTCAATCTTTGAATGGTAGAACATCAAATCCAAACACTCCTTCCCACAATTTTTTTTAAGTTTGATCACTTTCGAATACCCCAAAACTCACACCAACACCATTACTTCTCTCAATCTCAAAACTCTTTCAAACCAAAGATTTGAGATGACTTAATCAAACACCTCATCCGAATCATCAAGGTAAAACCACTAGGATTAGTGTCAAACCTCGTTGCTTCAACAAAACCGTCAAGTTAAGCTCATCATCGTCAAGTGATGCTTCGCTTAATATTTCTTCACCTATCCAAGATTTCCTTAACCTCACTACCTCAACACCATCCTCAACACATTTCAATACCAATGTGATCACTATTCAAGATTTGCTTAATCTTGCTACTTCAACACTTACACCAATGTAACTTTTCCATACACCACCAACATCACCACATCCACTATTGGAAACTTTTGAAAACCTATCACCTAAACCATCAAGCCCTCCATCATTGTCACCTTTTAACACCATTGCCCAAATGGAAACCCAACAACAACTAATATTTCAACCAAACGAGTCATTGGATGATGCACCTCATCCATCGTCATTGCTTGAGAGTTTGGCCTACCTTTATGCTAAATCCTCAATTTTTCCAAATGATCAAGGTCATACACACCTACAATCATTTGTGTTTCACCCCATTCACAAAAAAAAACTTCATGGTAACCATTTACAAATAACCAAGCCTACACCATTTTGTTCAAACAACAACCACCACAACAACAATAACTACCACCACCTCAAGAACCTTCCCAACACTTTGAATCTCTACTTTCTTCGTATAAGAAAATAAAAGCATCTCAATGATCTTTCACCAAGACCAACAACAACCACCACCTTTCACAAATGAATAACCAAGGTCATTGCTTAACCAAAATGAGTCTTTCGACCACAACCAACCACCACAACAAGAGTATCATCACCCAAAACCATTGTTGTCTCACCCTATCCAATAAAATGAGGTTTATCCTAAACCACATTGTGGAACGTCTCAAGTTTAGAGTCTCCAAAATGAAACAAAACCGTTTCTTTTGGAAAATGTTTCCCATTTAAACCAACAAACCAAAACCCGTGTCACCCTCTCAACCTTCAAACTAAAGCCCGCTACAACCACAACCCACATTTTCTTCCTTAAACAACCTTAGCCTTGTTTTTGGAAAATGTTTCTCACAAAGGAAAATGATGATTTCCTTATAGCTTTTTATGGTCATAGCTTATTTGTAGCTTTTTCTTTATTTCTAGAGGTAGGATAGTGTGACCAAAATTTCTTGTCTTTGACTTTTTAAGAAGTCTAAATTTTACATGAAATGAAGTTCATTACACTACAAGGTTTTCTTTGTTTGTTGACCATTTTAGGTATGATATGTGAACTACACCTTTATATGGTACCATACATAAATCTTGTGTAGAAACTAACTTTTTTTTGTAGGTTCATTATCCATGTCTTCCTTCCTTGAAACTCCATTTAGGGGAGTAACATTCAAGGGGGAGCATGAGTCTTGCTTTATTCCGCTTCACAACTCTTAGTTGTGTTTTTAAACATGAAATGCTTTCATGACTTATCTTGTGCGGAAACTAACTTTACTTTTGTAGGTTCAAAATCCATGTCTCCTCTCTTGGCACTCCATTTAGGGGGGGTATCAACCAAGGGGGAGCATGCCTATATAATTCCGCTTCGCTACTCTTCTTTTTGTTTCGACAAAAAAGGGGAGAATTTATATGAAACTTGCTCTATTATTTTAAACTTCCGCGTAGCTAACTCTTTGCAAAAACAAGTTTCATTACTAACTTTATAAGACTTAACACTAAATCTTATGACTTACTTTTAAAAAAAGTTTATGTTTTGTCATCAACAAAAAGGGGGAGATTGTTAATACAAATATCGCCTAAAAACGTTATTTATATTTTACGATCTTTGCTAAGTTTTGTTAATAACAAAGTATGAACTTTAGCTAAAAGTAAATTATCACTTTGAGTGTTTAAGTCTTGTTTAACTAATGTTTACATTTTCTTTTAAACTAAACATTGTTTTTTATTTCTTGAATTAGAAAGTGTCTTGTCATATCATATTTATTTCTTTAAATAGAATTGTCACATCACACTTATGGCAAGTTTTGTCAATATGCATTTATGTGTTTGACTAACTTTGTAGTGACTTGCAAGTTTGGTGTTTGACTAGTGTAATGTGATGTGACATTGTTTGGTTGCTAGGATTTATGAGACAAGACATTGTTTGGTTTGAAGAGTTATTGCATAAACCTACTGCAGACCCGGCGGTACCCTGGGGGTACACGGGCGAAACCCATCTGAGGGTTCCGCCTGATCCGCCAAGCATGCAGTATGGTGTGCTATAAATACCAAGCCATAACTTGATTTTTGGCTAACCTTTTAGGACATATATTCATATACTCTCTCAACTAACTCAGTAACCTTTTGATTTGTGATTCTCTTATGTAGCAAGGGACTTCACAAGATCATTCAAGAAGTTATAAGCTTCAACTCTAAAGTTGCAAGTCTTGGTAGCTTGGTCATGTATAAGCTTTGGTAGTTTATACTTCATGTGTGTCATGTATGTAGAAGTTATAGGTTAGTATTTTAGGCCTCAAAATACAAAGAGTGTTGGGAGTGGTTGTACCCTTGGAAAAGAACTCGACATCTAGCTTTGTGTCGGTAAAAGTGTAAGCGACGAGTGGGAGTGGTTGTACCCTTGTAAAAGAACTCGACATCTAGCTTTGTGTCGGTAAAAGTATAAGCGACGTGTAAGGTTTTCTCCGCCGGTGAAAGGAGCTTGTTGATTAGTGCTTATAACTCTCGAGTTGGAAACTCGGGGCGTGGATGTAGGGCAAGGAAAAAGAGTCCTTGTAGCCGAACCACGATAAACAATCGTGTTGTGGTTTGATCGTTTCTTTCTTTATCTTTGCTTATTACATGTTGTCTTTTAGTTAGAATTGCTAAACACATATAAAGCTTTCCAAAAGAATTAAAACAAGTAATGTTATGTTTATATCTTGAAACAAATGTAAAGCTTTTCAAAGAACTAAAACAAGCAAAGTTAGGATCATCACAAGTAAAGCTTTTCAAAGTATGAAACAAGTGAAGTTAGAATTGTTATTCACATGAAAAGTTTTTCAAAGAATCAAACATATAAAGTTGTGTTTATATCTTTAAGCATATGTAAAGTTTTTAAAAGGATATTTAAGCTAAATAAGAATCGAAAATGCGGCAAACTATTCAACCCCCCTTCTAGTTTTCCACACCCTTTAATTCTAATCTGAAGATTTCTGATTTGATGTAATGACTAACTTTGTTGTTATCCTCACTATAATGCAACATGTTAGTGGTTTTTGCAGTTTTATGATCTTATCGCATACACTAAAGTGTAATGCAATTTGTTGTGTGCGCTTTTTAGAGGAGGATTAAGTATCAACACATGATTGTCATGGAAGGTTAATGTACCAAATATGTGTTTTAGTGCCTATATGAAGAATTTTATGGTAGGAATTCTTTTCGGAGTGTAATTTGTCTTTGAATGAATTAATAAAACTTAGCAGATGTTTGCCGTCATTGATAACACTATGGGTGTCAACCAACGGTCTAAAATATGGGTGTGTTTTACCTTGATGATTTAGGCTAATTGTGAAGAAAGTTGCATTAAAGTAAAAGGTCGGTAAGGATTCAAACAATCCTAAAAGACTTGCGGATGTACTCTGTCATTTTTTATGCATTTATAATTTACTTATACAAGTAATAATAATTTCCTTATATAGTTCGGGTTTAGAGAAAAATTATTCTTATACATTATAAATAATCGTATGATTAAATTCGAGTTCTACCAATTACATTTTTTTTTTTGTTTCTCTTTATGTAATAAAGAAACTATAGTGTAAGCATCTATGTTAATTTAGTAATTTTATGATCAAACATGAGAAGTAAATAACACAAACTTAAGAAAATACAAATTTTCAAACAAAAAGGTACATTAGTAAACATGGTATGATGGTTATTCATAATAAAGGAAGTGAATCAATCTTCAAAGCTATCTAAATATGCTACATATATTAACGAAAATATAAGTAAAAGAAATACCACAATTACAAAACATATCGTAAATTGATAGCACGGGTTTGCAAAACTAAAAGCATATATCAATAACATCTCATGCAAGTCAAGTATCATCATGTGATTTTGCTTGAATAATAAAATATAATTTTTAATCCAAAACCATTCTCCTAAACTAATAGGTAGATTATAACATATATACATATGATTTTTTATTTTTAGTCAATTAAGTAAAACTATTTGAAACATGTTAAGTGGTTCATTTCTTAATCGATAATAATACATAATCAAAACGAAATTTTAAAAACCCTGTGCATGCACATGTATTATAACTAGTATGATCTATACAAACAATTGGTATCCAATAGGAAACTTGGGTTAGCCATGGCCCATCCTAGCTCCTATATAGCTCCGTCTCGAAATTGTTCACAATGAAGAAAAACCATCACCATATCTCCAACTTCAAATGCATTGAAGGATTCATGTTTGGATTACCATGAGAAAGCTAAACTTTTTCCCGAATCTCATGTATGAAGTCGATCTAATCGGTATCCTTGTGATCATTTTTGAACTATTCTCTGACCACCCAAGATGTTACCCAACAAGTAGGGTGTCTTGTGAGATGTTCAATATGCCATATCAGTGTGTCACTTTGAAAACAGTTTATTGTCAAGTAAAATCATCTTACATTTTTATAATTTAGTTTCATCTATTTTATTCTGTTTGGTACGCAGCTTTTATAGAGCTGTAAGCTTTTTGTTACAAAAATAATCTCCTACAAAACAAGTAGCTCTATTTGGATGCATCAACTTTAAGCTTTTATTTTAAACAAGTAGCTCCAAAATGAAATGCTGATGCATGAAGCTTTTAAAAAAATTTGGAGCTGTTAAAATATAAAATAACTATTAATAGCTTCTAATTACATTTAACAGCTATATTACCAAATACTTTTATTGAAAAGAAAAATGCAGCTTGTAGCTCATGTTAACAGCTTTGCAGTTTACAGCTTACAGCTAGTTTTGCCAAACATACCCTGAATATATCTGAAAATAAAAAGTTGTAACCGCAACTAGTTTTACTAAAGGCATTTTTTGTCAAGAAAAAAAACTTCAAAACAGATATTCTTACACAAATATCATAGCAAACTCTAAATTTTTTTTGATTGTTTAAATCGCACATGTTGTCCTCATAACTTAAAAGTGTAGATGTCGTCTCTGAAGGAAATTTCACCTTACATTTTTGTATGTATCTAAGGTGAAAAGTATTTTAGTCATTTCACTTTAGCCAACGTCTGCATTTTTAAATGATAAATAATACGTCGATCATGGACGGAGCCAGGACTAAATATGATCGGGTGCACAAAAAAATTTGAACAATAATACTAGAAACATATTTCGATGGACCGGATGCATTTAAGATAAATTTAGAAAAAATCGATTTTTTTTTTTCAAAAATTAACACTATATCTAAAAATTCCATGGGGTGCACAGGCACTCGTGGGAACCCCCTGGCTCCGTCCCTGGCGTCGATAAGATGATAATACCATGGTTGTCAAAATCGCGATCCTGATCGTAGGATCGTACGATCGTACGATCCTACACACAAAAAACGATCAGGATCTTAACAAGATCGTAATTTAAGTAGGATCGTATCAGGATCGTAGGATCGCATGTAGGATCGTAGGATCGGATCGTAAGATCGTAGGATCGCCTATATTATTTTTTTAAGAAACTTTTTTGCTATATTAACTTATTATGCATAATTCCATGTCTTAAAAGCCCAATGACTAAAATTTTTTCATGAAAACTAGTATTTTGATATTTTTAATTGATTATCTTTTGCAAGATTAATGAGAGTCAAATCACTATGCATTTTGGTTTAGATTTGATTTTTTGGGTTTATTATGAAAAACGATTTTGTGTTTTGTAACATGTCAGAAGCTTGTTTTTTAAGTAAACCATCTAGATATGTGACCCAATTTTATTCATAATTTATTTTTATGTTTCATATAAAAGTATGAATTATATGTTAAAAAATTTCAGTAATATTATCAGAATATCCTAATTTAATTTATTTGAAAAAAAAATATATAATGTTGCCCTCTATTATAAATTATGTCATTTCATTTCAGATACAATCCATTTATCTTTTTGTATTAATCTATATATTATAATAAAAAAAAGGTCACAGAATCACGTACCAATAAATTAACACTATATTTTGCATTAATCTAAATGTTATCACGAAAAACCTATAATAAAAAACAGTGAACAAGAGGTAGATGCACGTATGTAGTAACTTTGTGCAAGTGAGCATTGCAATATATCTAATATTCTACTACTACGGTACTTGAACATATAAAATTTTCTTTTATCATCTATTTAGATTCATTTATCATATGAAATATTATATAGAAATATAAAACTACAACCCCTATACAAAAATATAAACATTTTCATAGGATCTTACGATCCCGATCCGATCCTACGATCACGATCTTGCAAAGCCAAAAACGATCCTAGGTAGGATCCCGATCCTGACAACCTTGGATAATACCCTTCATGTCAGTCCCAATTTAGCAAATAACTGAAAAAAGTTTGCATCGTCCGTCTCTAACGATTCTAATGTTTATTAATGGAAGGATGTGATGTCTCAACTTATGTGACAGAGTATGAAATTTGACAAACCATGTGAATGTATTTAGGAGGGAATATGTTATTTAGACCCCTCATTTTTCCAAGTAATACCTCTCATTTTTTTAATTATAAAATTGTGAAACAGAAAATGCAAAACAAAAAAAATATAAAATTAGCAAGTTAAAAATATTAAACTGTCAAAAAATATAAAACAGAAACTGATAACAAAATGTGTTATACTGTAAACTAAGGGTGAGCAATCCGACCGGATCGACCGATAAAACCGATCGAAGAACCAACGGTCCAGTCTCGGTTTAAGGTTTTTCATTATTTCGGTTTCGGTCATGTCCAATGCGGCTTACAAACCGAACATTTAACTTATTTGAACCGGACCGATCAAAGGACCAGACCAAGATTGAACCGAACACATTCAGCCCGGTCTCATTCTATATTTTTTTGCCTAACTCGGTCTTTGTCTAGTCCGAGTTTTTAAACCGTGAGCACCTTACTATAAACAGAAGGGACTCCCGGTATCAATAATAGAGTTAAGAGTATCCAATGAGGGGGCAAAATGGTAAATTGGTTAAGGCCAGGCACGAGCCAATGAGGCCGGCTGTCGGCTGAAAGGCCAGGCAGGCTGGCGGGAGCAGTTAGTGGCCCCACAGACACAAATAATATCTCATCGACCACTTTCTTTAAAACAAACAAACAAAAACATTTATAACAAATCACACCAATAAAAACACACAACACACACAGTTGGTTAGTGAGTGATTGATAATAAAAATGAGAGAAATAATAAGTATTCATATAGGTCAAGCCGGAATCCAAGTCGGTAATTCATGCTGGGAGCTTTACTGTCTCGAACACGGCATTCAGCCTGATGGCATGATGCCTAGGTCTAACTTTCTTTCGTTGACTTTTGTTGACTTTTTATTTCTAGGTTTTGATATGAAATTTAGGTTTTAATTTTAATTTTGGACTAATCGTCTGAAAATGTATCTAACTTGTCGCTTTTTTTGAGTTGTATGTACTATCGTTAGGATCTGACTATTTAATAACTAACTTTTTTTAATTTCGATTATTTTGTGTATCGATTGACATATCGAATCAAGTACTTGTACTTGATTCGATACGCAAAAATACGTCAATCGATACACAAAATAATCGAAATTAAAAAAAGTTAGTTATTAAATAGTCTGATCCTAGCGATAGTACATACAACTCAAAAAAAGTGACAAGTAAGATACATTTTCAGACAATAAGCCTCGTGATCTATTTATGTTATTAGATTGATAATTTGTTGTTTATGTTGATTTGGTTAATATATGTTATTTAACTAGTTTACATTAGTAGTTTTATAGATAAAAAAAACACATTAGTAGTTTCGTGTTTATTTCGTTTGTGAATTTTTAGGTTTATTGTTAATGTTGTGATTCATGATCCGTTTATGTATGTGTTGATGATCTGTGATATGTTTTGATGTTGATTGTGGTTTTTAGATTTTGTGTTAATGTTGTGATTTGTGATCTATTGACGAATGAGGGTTTTTTGGTTTGATTTTGTGTTTAACGTGTTGGATCTGAATTTATGGTGCCGAATAAGTTAGGGAGCGTATGTGACAAATCCTACTTATGGATGTTAAGGTTTATGTGTTGTCTGGTGGTTTATGGATCATGAATTTGGATTTTTGTATATATAGGGATATGTGTTGACTTGTAAGGAATCCGAGCGTTTGTTAATATGTCTTTTCTCGTGACAGTTTCAGTTTTTATTTGTGTATAGCTTGATGGATCTGGATTTATCGTAAATGATTAGTTAGGCAGTGTATTTTGGGTTTTATGCTTTAAATAGAAATCTTTACCAAAAAGGCGTTTGAAGTAATTTCAACTATGGATCACTGAATAATGATTTTGTCATTACGTGTGTTATGTTTCTTCTAATAGATACAAATTGACTGGTAAATAGTTTAAACTTGGATCCGTGATTGGATTGTCGTCGACTTTTTGTGGACTTTTTGTTAAATTTACCCATGTTTGTCAACTGAAACGCCTAATGCTATTTATAGAAAATTATTTGCTAACTTTAGATTCGGCAGGAAGTATAATGTGTACTTATAAACCAAATGAATGAAGGCTTTGACTACCTTGATATTATTACGTGAGTTACATCTATAGCAGTCTGAGCTGATCTGGTGATTAGATATGATTATTAAATACCTAGTTTTTGCTGATAGTATGCACTACGCAGATGTGATGTGATGTGTGGCTGATATTTTTATCTTCTTTTTTGCAGTGACACCACACCTGGCGTTGCAGATGACGCATTTAACACGTTCTTTAGCGAAACCGGTGCAGGAAAGCATGTCCCAAGAGCAATATTCGTTGACCTTGAACCAACCGTCATCGATGAAGTCAGGACAGGGACTTACCGCCAACTCTTCCACCCTGAGCAGCTTATTTCTGGCAAGGAAGATGCTGCCAATAACTTTGCCAGGGGCCATTACACAAGTATTTTATCCAACTATATGAAAATACAAATAATCGCTTTTTATGTGTACTTGGTCTGATCAGTTTAACTGTTTTCCAGTTGGGAAGGAGATTGTTGATCTATGTCTCGACCGGATAAGAAAGTTAGCAGATAACTGCACTGGATTGCAAGGATTTATGGCATTTAATGCTGTTGGTGGAGGTACTGGTTCTGGTCTCGGGTCCTTGTTGTTGGAACGTTTGTCTGTTGACTATGGAAAGAAGTCAAAGCTCGGGTTCACCATTTATCCTTCTCCCCAGGTACCCTATAATAGCCTTCGTGTCAGTTAGTTTACTATTGTTGTCATATTATGGAATGTACATGTACTTTTGCAGTGACAATCGAAAATCAAACAACATTAATACAAAATTGTGTAAGAAAGCAACCATTGATCATACTAGATCACTATTCACTAGTGGTTTTAAATCGCAAACATGTTTTACAGTTTTGGATGAAAATGGCTCTAACTATATTCAGAGCCGTCCTTCCTATAATGAAATATACTATTGAAAGTCATGAGATATTATAAGAGTATTGGCAACAACCATGGATGCAAACAAGTTTTTGAACTGTAATTACTTCGTGTTTGATTTAATATTTTTGCAAATATCATTTTGTGTAAGTCAATTTTTTTGTTGATTTGTAGGTCTCAACTGCAGTTGTGGAACCATACAACAGTGTTCTTTCTACACACGCACTACTCGAACATACTGATGTGGCAGTACTCTTAGATAACGAAGCAATTTATGATATCTGCAGGAGATCACTAGACATCGAGAGGCCTACTTATACCAACTTGAACCGATTGATTTCTCAGGTCATATCATCTTTGACTACATCCCTTCGTTTTGATGGAGCCATTAATGTTGATATTACAGAGTTCCAAACAAATCTTGTGCCATACCCTCGCATTCATTTCATGCTTTCCTCATATGCGCCTGTGATCTCTGTTGAGAAAGCGTACCATGAGCAGCTCTCAGTTCCTGAAATTACAAATGCAGTGTTTGAGCCTGCAAGCATGATGGCTAAATGCGACCCTAGGCATGGGAAGTACATGGCCTGTTGCTTGATGTATCGTGGAGATGTCGTTCCTAAAGATGTCAATGCTGCTGTTGCCACAATCAAAACCAAGCGTACCGTGCAATTTGTTGATTGGTAAGAAACCGTGATAGAATCTAGATATGGCAAACTGGAACGGTCGGGTGGGGTTGGGTGTTGGGTCAGACATGTTGTATACGTTGCAGGCTGAAATGGGTCGTTTGCACCACTTTGGTCTTAACTGTTTTTAATCTTATACATATAGATAATGCGTCATTTATTGACAATTAATTTGGCCTAAAAAACACTTAGGACAACTTTTGACCATTTTCTTTGTGGCTAATATTTTCTAGTTCTGCCCATTAGAGATGAAACAACCCGAATCAAATCATTTACGAGTACATGGGTGGATATTTTCACCGCTAGGGTCCATAATAGATTCTAAGACCGGCATGAATTTGAGTGATTGGGTTTTTCGCAACCACTCTTTATGGGTAAATGACAGCAAAGTCTAGGAAAAAGTGGTTTTAGTTGTGATCGCTTGTAATAGGTGCAACAATTTGATTCTGGGTGATAAATATGAAATTCTGATATTCTTATGTTGGTTCGATAACAGGTGCCCAACTGGTTTCAAGTGTGGTATCAATTACCAGCCACCAACAGTCGTACCAGGGGGAGATCTTGCAAAGGTTCAGCGAGCAGTTTGCATGATCAGCAACAACACAGCAGTTGCAGAGGTGTTTTCACGTATTGACCACAAGTTTGATCTTATGTATGCAAAGAGGGCCTTCGTTCACTGGTACGTTGGTGAAGGTATGGAGGAAGGTGAGTTTTCAGAGGCTCGTGAAGATCTTGCAGCTTTGGAGAAAGATTATGAGGAGGTTGGTGCTGAAGGTGTGGAGGATGACGGTGAGGATGAGGAGTACTGAAGTGGTTGCTCCTTTGGGACTATAGAGAGGCATTGTTTTGCGGAATAATCTGTGGTTGCCTTTCTATGTCTCTCTTTTATGTCAAACTACGTGTGCTTATATTCGTCTATGTGTTGGACTATATACCAAATGATTTCAAGTATATGAATTCTTACAGGTCTTCATATAATCATTATTGTTTGTTTGAATTAAAAGTTTTCATGTTCCTGCGCGTAGACTTATTACCTATTAAGCAATTGTTTGTCTTTGCTGTAGTTTCTTGCTAAGTACCGTTGTCACAAAAATATGCCGTTAAAGAAATCTCCATTATAATTTTACAAACGGTGTAATTAGTTCTTAATCTCGACCGTATAACTTATACGGTAATACTTTAGCAAATGACGCCAGTAGTCAACCGAACGATATACGAATTATCCAAATAAGGCAGTAGTATATTTTTTTGCAGATGGATGCTTTTATTGATAAAGATGGGATCATTTCAGGATAATCAAATTTGTTTGATAATGATGTTAGAGTTGGTTAATTCGGGTAGAAAAGACATCTTGAACTCGATCCATCTACAACCACCGTCTGTTATGTAATATGAATAGGTGAAGTTACTAATATATCAGGTAAAGGTTTTACCCGATAAACATTTATAGATATCAAAACATTACAACCGAACGTTTTCCACAAATAAACAAAACCGTCCGAGCTAACCAAGCCTAGCTAAGTGATTTCGTCAAATCGAGAACACTAGACACCAAGACATAACGCAAACTCATTTCGACATAATTCACTCGCTCAGACTAATTTAAAGACTCACAAAACCAGAAAATATGCATCTCGTCGCGTCAAATGTTCTGTGAGCCATCGCCAATTTGCACGTATATGGATCACTTTTTTTTTTTTTTTTTTTTTTTTTTTTTTTTTTTTTTTTTCTGATTTATAAGTACCCAACAATGCACACTCATTAAAACAACTAAATCCGAGCTATGGCTTTCATGAAATCATACGGGAAGTCGATGAAGCTGATCAAATGAAGCTTGAGGCTTGTAAGAGAACACGGAAAAGAATTGCTGTCATTGGCATATCATCTGTTGTTCTTGTTCTTATAGTAGTTGTAACTGTTGTGGGAACATCACATAGCAATGAAGGAAGCCATAATGGTGGTGGATCACAATTTCCGACACCAATGGCTTCCATCAAAGCCGTTTGTGATACTACATTATACCCTGATACATGTATGAGCTCCTTATCTCCTCTCACAAATAAAACCAATATCTAGCCTGAAGAGATTCTTAAACTCACTTTGGTAGTCGCCTTAAACAAGCTATCAAGAGCATCCACTCTTACGGAGCTCAACTGCAGTGAACTATTCATGATCTTGCTATCGATCATCTGAACGACACACTTTTAGAAACTGATCATATGGATATGAAATCTATTGGATCCTTGTTGAATGATATTATGACATAGCTCAGCGCTGCCGGAACATTTCAGCAAACATGCATTGATAGTGTCCAAGGAAATGCTGCTGGTTACCTTCAAAACTCAACCGAGTTGACAAGCAACAGCCTTGTGATCACAAAGGCGCTTTCAAGTGTCGCGAACTCATTCAACAAAAGAAGATTGACGAGCGACGAAATGCCAATTGGTTGTTTGGGAAAGACGGTAAGCTGCTGCAAAATACTACATTACCGGATGGAATCAAAGCTGAGGTGGTGGTGGCTAAGGATGGCTCCGGCAAGTACAAGAAAATATCTGATGCTCTTAAGGCAGTTCCCGAGAAGAGAAAGAAAAGATTTGTGATATATGTAAATAAGGGAATTTACAATGAGAATCTAAGGATCGAAAAGCCCATGGGATTGGGGAATGTCATGATGATTGGCGATGGCATGGATTCAACAATCGTGTCAGCAAGTTTAAACGTCATAGATAGCACTCCAACATTTCAGTCAGCTTCTTTTGGTGAGTACATATTCCTCACAAGGAATACTTCTTACAACAACTTTACATTTACAAATCATTTTCTGAGTGTCTTTTTTCTGATGGAGCTGTGTTCAGAATGTTGGAATTATGATATCATGACATTCATATATTATAAACCAAACACATCAAGTGAGCATAGCGGAAGCAATTATAACAAGATCATATAACATGTAATTAATTAATCAAATATAAATAGTAAACATACCTTTGTGATTCTAGCCCGAACAAGAATCAATTGCAATCTTCAAATCAAGAACCCTAATTAGGGTTTATGTGGATTATAAGAATTACCCCTTACATCTTTAGTAATTCAATCCAAGAATCAAACAATAGTGTGTTTGAATCACGTTCTTGTACACACGTACTAATTCAAGAAAAAGTTTATGCAAGTAAATTAAACACAAAACTTATTTGATCTTATGAAAATCGAATCCCTTAGGGATTGTTTTGGATGTATCGATTTAAGACAAAGAGAAGGAGAGAAAACACCAAGATGTGTGTGTACAAGTTATGAGAAAATAATACATCTTGGGTTTGTATATATACTAATTGAAACTTGGAGCTCAAGGCACAAAGGAGGTGGAAACCCTCCCTTGGCCGATCGGTTATACATCCCTCCAAGGGATTCCGGAACCTTCCCTTGTTTCCAAGTTTTCCTTAGTATTACTTTCCTAATCTTCGTTTAATAGTCCATTAGTCATTAATCATTAAATACTAATTACTATTATTTATTTTGTGTTTAATAATTAATTATAACACTTTATAAATAATTATTTCTTTTTTTCTTCATACGTATTGTGTGCAATCCCGTGATCTCGAGTTCGATCCTAACATACGACTACTAAAATAATGTCCATAATCTAACAGCTCCCACTTGGACATATTTTAATAGTGTAATCACATCGGTTAGCGTCTTGCAACACGCCGATGCCTCTAGTACGATCTCGAGTAAGGCTCCTGGAAAACCTTTTAATGATTTCTCATTATTATTATCCTTTTGTTTCTAATACCATGTTAATAAGGATATGGATCAAAGTCATTCCTTAATTAACCATTCTGTTTCTCATTGTTCGTGATTGATCAAGATTACCAAATCTTCTGAACATATTTAGGGAAGATATTGGGCACGACCATGCAAACATCTTGACAACCCTACGAGGGGCCCAGCAGTATTAAACTCCAAAAATTAATTTGAAAGAACAAATTCTATCTTGACTACAAGCAAAACCCACAAATTTTGTAACACTTCCGAAAACAACCCTTATGACTACCAGTTACGTATAGCGTTAAGTTGTTCCACAAAAATGTACTACATTCATAACACTTATCTTGCATCTCAAGTCTGAGGATAACTTCTCATGATTTACTTAATAACAAAATCCATAAAGTAACATCATGTAGTTGGGATAAGTCCTATATTCGGTATCATTGAATATCATCTAAAATGGCATAACTACGCATCAATATACTTTAAGTATATTATACCAACCTTCAGATTTGTCTTGATTTAACAATATTCCCATATTATTAACTGACAACGGACAATTTAGAATAACATTTATTCATGGATTAAACATACAAATATAGGATACAATATATTATAAATTAAACATACCATGTATTTAAATTTATTATAATAATTGTTTAACATCCCTTTTCCAAATACTAAATAGATCAATGCATGATAACTCTTGTTGATGAATTATGTCTCAAGTAATGACATTCATACTCGTTGACAAAGCATAAATCATCCAACTTTGATCTATCGGAATTTTAAGAATACTTATTTCAAGAATTCAACTATTGAAGTTCTTATATGTGCATAATCAACTATTTTGATAATGCCATATTTCATAAAATATGTGACATCCTTAACCACAATTTTATTATAATCAAACTTCTAAATATTTTAAAGTTTAAAGTATTTTTATTCTCTTAATGTATAATGCAACTATGCTCTTATTAAGCACAACTAGTACATATTGCCAAAGATGAAATCTTTACCATAACTAGTATTGAGTGTCATCTCAATTTCATTTAGCATCATTGTAAACAACAATATACTATTAAAATTTTCTGTAAACATTAATATCTATTGTGTAATGTTTGATGCCCTTCAAACTTTCAAGTTTGTTGGCTATGACAATTTTCACAACAATTGAAAATTGTTCATCTATAGAATTTGGAAGCTGTTCCAGATTTAGGATGTGATTCTATAATCAAACATATTCATTTAGAATATTACACAAGTTATCTAATAACCTTTTAACTAGATATCAATATTGCCAAATCATCTTGTAATCAAGCATGATACAACAAAACGTGATGTTCATGAAAAATCTTTGAGTCATA
>JARVZY010000413.1:0-23759 GCA_030686995.1 Artemisia argyi | reverse complement strand
ATATAGATGATTCAGATCACAAATATTACTACAAGAAAATATTAGTGACACAGCAAAACTGTCACCAACTTGTAGGTAAAACATTACAGTTTTAGGTATATGGACACTTGTTTTTCATTATAATTCTAGGATGATTTATTATTGTGTTGCCGATTATTAGCTCTTTAAAAGCAACTACCGGTTATTCGTTCTCTAAACACACATATTGGTCTAAATCCTCTCTCTAAATTTTAGTTTAGTTGGGTTAGAAATTAAAGGTCGGCGAGTGTTTAAGGCTTCAATGTTAGGAGAATCGATATTGAGGTTTGAATGTCTTCTGATTTGTATGTATTTCTGTTTTTTAAAGCTTTGTGATAACTCCAATATATTGTCATAAGTGGTAACTTTTTATGGTTTATTAGAAGTTGTGTTTTATTTGGCTGTCATGATCTTTCAATATATTTTCTGTTTGTGTGTTCTTATAAAATCTTTAGATGTGTGTTTGTGTTTGTTTAACTTACTTTAATTGTTTGATGGTTTATTTGTTCAATGTTTTTAAAGAAAGGGTGACTGAGTAACTTTATTTCAAACGTTTGATGTTTTGGGGTGTTTTCTGATGTGAATGTTCAACGTATGGTTTTCTAAGGTAGTAGTGGTTTTATGTATTAGGATGTTTTCTTGTGTGAATGTTATATGCGTGTAAGAAAAATAAAGCTGCATTTTATTTTATGCAAAAAAAGATGAAATTTGTTTTAGGGGTTTTGATGTAAGTGATCAGTAGAATGCCTTATTGAGTTCAACTTTTTTGATTTCATGTTTAGGTATAATTTTTTTATTGTTGTTTAAAATTTGATTTGTATGATGTGATTTTGCAGAACTTATAGCTAATATATAGGTACTTTTTCTTGCTATATCATTATAGTTTGCTATAAGGGTTATTTGGTTATGCTTGTTGTTTTTAGGTTGATTAGCTTCATATAATTTTGTAGTTTTATGTGTAACTTATGGTCAGAAGTGCAGAAGCTGTTAATCACATTTGGTTAGAGTAGGAGCTTTGTATAAGCTGTGGTTGTGAGTGCTGCTCTCATAATTGTTGTAATGTGTGTAATTTTTTTCTTTAAAATTTTCATGTTCACTGATTGATTTCGGGCTTAATTGCAGTTTATGGCTGCAGATCATGATTATGATCTCCTTGTTTTGTTTAAAGGTACTCACATTTGGTTAAAGATGGGTATTGCATGATGTTTCTTATATTGTTGTATTTTCTTATTCTGTGCATGCTTTAATCATAATGTGTATGCAATTTGTTTTACCTTACTTTTCGACCTACGTGTAGTCTTGGTAAGTAAATACCTGTATGAAAATACGTGTTCTTCATAGGCGTTGATGTTCAGTCCACTTTTAAGGTCTCAAAATGTTATATTAAAATCAAAAGGCATAAATGCATGTGTCTTTTGTAGCAAACTTTTAGTTTGGTGTGGCAAAAACTATATGGCATATAAGGTAACCATGTTTTTCAACCGATTTGATGTTTGAGCAAGTTTGCTGTATGTGGGATTTCAGTGATTATCTTATATTTTGCATATCTAATTTGGAAAGTGCTTGCTTGGCTATGATAGCTAGGTTACCCTGTGAATCGTAATTTTTGTGTCGTAAAAAGACAACCATTGAAATCCCCTATCTGATATACAAGCTACCATTTAATTGTTTCTTGGTTTTCTGGATGATGTCTTTATATTCTGTGTATAAGTTTAGTTTTTCGTTGTTTAAGTTTTGAAGTTAGTAAAAAGTTACCATCATTTTTGTACCTATTGTGTGATCTGAAGTGGGGTATAAATGTTCTACGTGGGGTTATAGATAGACTTTTTTTTCTTTTTTTTTTTAATTCATTTATGCTATACAAGGGCCGATTGCCGGACATGTTAATGTTCGAATGAGGGGAATGAAAGAAATCAATACAAAAGTTTTATACATGCCTGGTCTATATAGGGCTCTTCCTGAAGGAGTAAAGTTCAGAGATGGAATGGTGATTGAAAAACCAGAGCATGGATCTTCTTCATCGATGCACTTGATGAGCATGCCTTCCAAAACGTCTTTGATGTTGGGATTTTTGGTACTAACACTCTAGTCTTCTATAAGATCAAGGCTCTGGAAAAAAAATGCCTTGAGACTGAGAGGTTTGTGGAAATAATTGATATGCATTTGAGCTAAAGTACTGACAAACACCTATTCACCACCAAGAAAGCTAAATCGGAAATGTTAAGTGTAATGATATGATAGATGTTGTAATTTTCTTTTGTATTTGGTAACTTTGAATAATATTTATCAATTTATGTATCCTTATCCTTTCAGTATTTAATTTACATTCAGTAGCAAGAAGAAGTTATAATTGCCCACTTACACTAAAAAACACTTAGACTATTTTTCTATCCAAATAGGGGGGATTTTTGAGCTAATTCAGTGCCCACTACCGTTTAATATAGAATTTGAATGAAAAAGAATCTAAATGATATACAAGTCCTTGAGTGTTACAATACATTCAGGGAGTCATTAGTAAGAAGTTCTTGAGAGTCTAAGAAGAAAGACTCATCACAAACTGAGGCAGAACTTATAGAATGAAGATAAAGACCAAGATCAGGATGATGGAGTTAGTGTGTGATGACAATAACACACTAACTCTCTGAAGATCTCCTCAACTCGCTGAAGACACTCTGAGACTTAACATTTTGGTAGAATGTTCAAGTCTCTGATGAATAGGCGGAAAACATCTTGGGAAGATAAGTTTAAAAGTACTTATCGAAAGTTATGATGTACTATAGTTAGCAAAAAATACAAACAGTTGTCAACCCTGTTCCCCCAAAAGTATGTATGGTAGCATAATATGAATAGAAGCTAAAGTACAAAGTGTACTTTGGCTTATCACATGTTGACACGTACTTTTTATCTCATGAGTTTCCACTTCAACCTTGCCTATAAACAGCGTGTTGTAACAAAGGAAAATGTATCTCTTGTATTAATAGTTTTGTAACACTCTCAAATTTTCATTTTCCTTCTCCAAATAGGACTAAGTGCTAGATTTGATACTCTTTGGTTTAAGTATAGTTCTTACTTAAACACGTACTTTGGTTTGTGTTTAAGTTTAGTGAGGAGATCACCACACATACTTGTCATTCAATCTTTCTGTGTTGTTTCACAAACACTTGGGTAAAAATTCTTGATTTATATCAATAAAGAGTTTAATATAGAAAGTTATATTTATGTGTTTTATTTGTTCATTAATATTAATTTTGTTAAATGAAAAACTCATATCTTAGACATGAAACTTAGTTATTTAACTTCATTATAGGTGTCTTTCAAGCTTAGTTTGAGGTTAATGTAGTATTTCAGCCACATTTTATATATATTATAAATTTTTTAGTGATTAATATATTTACCGGAGTAATCTTTTACTTAAAAAAACACTTCATTATAGTTAAATTAATTCAATAAGTGTAAGTGGGAACAACAACTCGAATTGATTATTTTGGAAACATGCGTAGATATATCTCATACATATTTGGCAAAAAAAAAAAAAAAAAAATTATTATACTTGTCACTGTTTCATTTTCTAGGTAGCGAATAATTTATTATTATTATTATTATTATTATTATTATTATTATTATTATTATTATTATTATTATTTAGGGTAATTTTCTTTTAAATTTATCATCTTTAGGGTATTTTGCTAAATTTTTTGACATTTTTGCCCCTCTTGGCTAATACAAATTTCTCCGAAGGGCAAAAATGTCACATATTATCCTAAAGATGATGAATTTGAAAGAAAATTACCTTCTAAATAAAATTAAAAAAAATGTTCAGTACCCAGAAGATAAAACAGTGGCAAGTATAATATTTTTTTATAAATAATTTGCCCTATATATTTCAAATCATCTCAAGTAAGTTGGAAACATGCGTGGATATATCATATATATTTCAAATCATCTCAAGTAAGTTGGAAACATGCGTAGATATATCTCATATATATTTCAAATCATCTCAAGTAAGTGAAGTCCTAAAATAGACATTATTCAATACATTGTACCTTCTCGTTGATTTATTATACCTCGACTATCTATTGCTTCTTAATACCGACCTCTCGTAAGCATTTTCCCCATTAGTTAAACTCCCATTATATGTATATTTCAGTGTTATGCAAATTTAAACCAATTGAGAGACTTGTCATCAATCTTGTTCTAATTAAAACAATATTTACCATGCATTGCATATAGCTCCTACATTTAATAAAAAGAAAAATGATTGTTGTGCCTACTAATCATGTCTACAAATGAACCTAATGATTTGATTGGTTGATTTCAAAAAATGATTGGTGAAAATTTTCGTCATTGGGAATGTTTATGTCTGCATTGACGAATATAAATGTTGAGTTCATAGGCACTGCAACAACTTATATGAGAAAGAAGCTTGATTTCAATGAGGATTACAACATAGAAAGGAATGACAAAAATATTTACATCTTCTCCAATAATAATGAACCTAGCTAGAAATGAAAATCAAACTTAACACTAACAAGTTCCTTTGCTATAATTAAGGTGATCGATACCGCCTCGTGCAACTAGCTAGCTAGTCTTGAACTTGCTAGTCGTGAATGGAATGGCCAACTCCGGGGCTATGTCCAGGTGTGGTGGGCCGAAAAGCGTCCAAGTCCCCTTCCTTAATCGTAACACCAGAAGGTGACATTTGGCTAGGATTTGCACCACTATTTTCTGCGTTCACCATCTTACCTTCCTTAAAGTTTTCACCTAGCTTTCTTGCTTCACTCATTTGCAACACCTCACTGGTTAAAAATAACATAAGCAACACACAAAACAAAAGGGTTCTACAACTCCTAGCCATTTTAATTCAAGTAAAAATAAAGAAAGTATTAGTGAGATATAGAAGTATAGAACCCTTAGTTATCAGTGTTAGAAAGATAGATATGAGTTTGGCGATTCTTTTGGTGTTAAGGTTCATGGTATTTATAGAGGATGTTGATGTGGTTTGCATGTGACGTCCAGACGTTATGGAAATACGGAAAAAGTATACTTTTTTAGGACAACAGGTCACGAGTACAGGTCTTAATTTATCAAGTGATCCACAATTTAAAAAATACTCATGTCATAAAACGATATAATAACTGATTAAAAATGATAGATTAGTTTTCTCTAATGTAAAAACTACAAACTCATTTTGAGCGAATATTATCCATATATACTAAAGTTTGGGATGTCCCGACAAAATATTTTGCACAGCTACAGTAGAAAAATATTTTTTTATTCACGGCTTTCCCTTCTTCCTCACACCAAACAAACACAAAACACAAAACAAACATACACAGCTCACACACACAGACGAAAAAAAAAATATACCGTGCCAACAAATTATCACACGATTAGTAGCTCCACAAACAGAGGTAATCAACAAACAAGATTAATCAAGGTTTTGTTTAATTTCGGTTTTTTTTTCTTTCCTTCGTATGTTCAATCAGTAAGTAGTTTAGTGATGTTTACCATATTGTAAGATGTGGTTTTGAAGGAATTGTAAATCCAACGGATAGATTTTTAGATATGGTGATTAATAGGATTAGGGTTTATGCATAATTGGGGGTTTGTGATTTTGTGTGTTAGAGGTTAATTAGTGTAGTGGGTTTTAGGTATTTGGTGATCCTAAACATGTTTTTAACTTTTAATCGTAATCTGGAAAATCAGTAGTTAGGATTTGGATTTAGGGTTCGTATGCTAAATTGGGAATTTTGAAATTAGGTTTTATGATTACGATTATTTGTATGTGTTAGTTTCAGCATACTTTTTGTGGTGGATTTGGGTTTTTTATGTTTTTTGAGAGGCTTACTTTCTGATTTAATTTCTTATTTTCAGGATTTTTTTGGGGTTTTACAAGAACAAACTTTTAATGGACTGGTAATTTTTTATTTTTATTTTTTATTATTATTTTTTTTTGTATAGTTTAAATGTAGATACGTTAATAGGATTATTGTTTACTAAGAGGCTGGCACATATTAGGTTTCAAGTATCTATCAGTTTTGTTGTAACAATAATTTATTGGTTTGCTGAGGATTCATTTTTACAGTTTTTGTTATTGTTTATAGTTGCAGGTACCCACTAGATGGCAAGACACGTCAATGTTGAGATTAGCGCGGCTGAGCCTATGACTACCAGGTAAAACCATTTACATAAAAAAGTTATCTCTAACTATTAACATACAAAATTTTTAGTGAATCATTTATATTTTACAGGTTCGTCGCCAATAGGAATGAGTTTGCCCACAATAACAGTTTAAATTGGCAGAACTAATATGTGAAAATCCAACTTAATATATGGTACACAATTTTTTTTCACTATATATTGTATCTACATATTTATACCCTTTTCTACTACATACATATACCAAGCAACATAGTTCCATTGGTTTATTCTTCATCTTGTTCAATTTTAAAAGCCAGCCGATTTATATTTTTACATGTGCAGCAACTGTTAAAGATATTGATGAGACTACAGGATGGTTCTGCATGTCTTGCGCTACACGGTTGAGGGCTGTGGCTAGAGTTGCAGCCTGCCAGGATGAACTAGGGTACGCTTTTGGGATTTTGTTAACCTTTTTTTTATAGTAGGAATTTGGTAAATTTGTTTGGCATATTAACTTGGATTTTGACATATTACTGCTTTAGGGTGGTCCTTGGAGTCAGATTTTGCGGACAGATTACAAAAATTAGGGTAAGTTGCTAATCACAGAAACCTAATTACTTCCATTATATTTGATAACATCTCCTTTTTAACTGTGATCTTTGTGATCGGCTGCACTCATGAGTTGACATTCATCTTTGATACGTTTCGCTGAATGTTGTTCTGCCTCTTGACAGACACATGAACGTTTGGAAGACTATTTGCCAAATGTTGGGACTTATGGCTCTAACGGTTAGCATATATAACATTCTTTACATGTGACTATTTGCGAACATGTGTTCTTTTACCATACCTGATTATTTGATCATTCTTGTAGCTGACATTGTTCAGGAATCTAATCTTTCATCATCACCAGCCACTCCTGTTCATACTTTTCCATGGCGGGTTTTGGGTAACGCTTCCACAATTCAGATTACAATCTGAGAAGGGAATATCGGTTTAGAAAGAAAGTGGGTTGTCAGGGTATGTACAGATTATGAAGCGTGAGAGTGGCACGTATCTTGGCTGTAGTTATTTGGGTAAGTTGTCATGATAGTTTTGGTTAACGTTATTGTTTCATAATTTAGTATAAGTTGTTTGAGGATCAAGGATTATCTGCATTTAGGTATTTGCCTGTGGTTATTGCTTGAGGATGATGTCAACGCCGAAAGATTTTATGGCCTTTTTTATTTATTTAGATTTTTTTGGATTAGTGTTTAAGATTAAGGATAAGTTGTGCCGTGTAATGATGCTTTTCTACTAGAGTTCATAGCAGTGTGGTGCTCAATCAGTGTTGAGACGAATTAAAAGGGGTAAAGTGCTCATAAATATGTAGTTCAAGTGCATATCAATTGTTCAATAATATGGGGGAGTAGGCAATTGATCCTATAAGGAAAGATTATGCAATATAATCCGAAGTCAAGTAACCTCATTAGCCCAAAAATAAGCTTAAAAAACACACCTTAGCTATTACTTTATGTGATGGTGTTTGCCGTCTTTTGTGGACTATAGGGCAACATGAAACTGCTTATCTCTAAAATAAGAACATACGCCGTTTTAATAAGCAATCAACATTTCTAAGGTTATATTTATTCATTTCAGTGTAAGCCGAAACAATTTGTTCATTTCTACTTATTATAGAATTCTGACCCCATTTCTTAAAAGAAGATAAATAGTTTGTGCGAGTTCTTGGACTAACTTTTAGAGTATTTATGTTACACGACATAGGAACAAAAATTAAGCAACCCCAAACACCGTCTAAGACAGTCATACCCAATCCCAAACACCTACATTCCGAAAACTAATGTGCATGAAATAGTTATTGTATTTGCTTATGTTGTTATGAAATGAAATGATAAATATTTGTTGGGTTATATAGTAATATGAACTGATAAATGAAACTATTTCACCATTGTAGCCTATAACAAAAAAGCAGGTAATATATGTTTCTGTATGTTGACTAAACTATTACAAATATTCTTTTTTTAATTTCAGACTATAAGTTTGTTGCAATGAAAATAAGATTTGGGAAAAAAGGACGAAGAAGAGAAGGGGGCGGCTGAAGATTTTCACACAATCATTAGGAACGCGAGTCCGAAAGTGGAGGAGGTATGTTGCTAAAACTTTTAAGTGCATTTCCAATTTTTTCATGTATGAACCAAAGACATTTGTGGTGGTTCCAGCAGAAAGCATGGCTGTTTTTACAGCCCAAATGACGTATTTTCATTATCCCTCCTCATTTGGGCAATCTTTCTACTTACAAATTTTTAACTCATTCTCTTCCGTCGAGTTGAGAAACACAGTGGCTTTATAAACTTTTGTATGCGCTCATTTTACTAGGCAAAGATGAAGTGAAGGAGGAGAAAGAGACTTTTAAAGGAAGCGCTAAACATAAAGGTGTTGTTGATCGTGACCAGAAGTTAAAGATTGGTAAGATCAGAGACGATAATAAAAACAATGAATTGGATCCTTCAAAATACCAAAGTCTGCTAGAGAGGTCCAGACAAAGAAATTATGGGCTATTAAAGATGATCTTAAAAACCATGTATCAACAGCAAAGTTACGGGAAATGCAAAAGATAGGGTACTGAAAATCATTGTTGGTTTGGATACATTAGTTGCATTATCTTTTGAATCATGTTTAGACTCTGCAAACATACAAATACAAACAGCCCGCGGCAACGCGCGGGCAGCCCAACTCGTTCAAACTAAATGTGGCATCTGGGTTGTAAATGAGATTAAAATAATAAGAGAAATGCAAATTTCAACAGGCTAGTCTAAAACACTCACGTTCATGAAACTTTTTTATATTTCACTCGTCGTAAAATAAATTTTCATTTTCAAATTGTATAAAATTTAATAATTTTTTACTAACTACACTATCTACTGATCAAATATCGTTCAGACCCATTAAAACCTTTTTTGATTAGTTTAAATATAAAGTGAATATTTATTTTGGGACGATCCAAAATAAAAAAGTGACAATTTATTTGAAACGAGAAGAATGTACTATAGATGAATGTGTTGGAATATGTAAATCATAACAAAGTATATAAACATAAAACACATCAAGCACGCAGCGGAATAGGATCAAATACATGTAATTAAATTAACCGAATATAAATGAATGCGTACCTTTGTGATATCTAGCAAGAACAAGAAATCAATTGAACAAGAACTTATAAACCCTAATTAGGGTTTAATGGGGATCGACTATGGTGTAGTCGAATAGGGCAATCACCATGTTAGTAAAAGTATGCAAACGCTTCATTTTTGAACACACGTATTAGTAGCGTTTCAATAAGAAAAGCTAGGTTCTTAATTCACAAACAAACCAAACACTATGTTTAGAAGATCGCGTAGGAACCCTAGAAGGGTGTAGTTGATCAACTAAACAAGAATGGTTTTGATCTTAGAAATCTAGTAGGAACCCTATAAGGGTGTAGTTCGATTTCTAGCTCAAGAGGAGATAAGAGAATGAGATTAGGTTTGCAAGTGAACCAAGGGATGATTAGAATGAACAAAGGGGTTTGTTTATATACTAATCAACATCTTGGAGCACAAGACACAAACCCTACACCCTAATGGGTTGGGTTCGGCCGAACATGGGTTTTACAAGCCCATTACATGTTTTTCTTGAACTCTATTTTAAGTTCAGTCCTTCATCTTTCCTCCAACGATCATTTAGTCCAATTACCGTTAACTACAAATGACCGTTACGTGTTTTGTTTGTGAAATTAATAATTATTCATAATTCAATATAATAATTATTAATACATTGAAACTCATACGTAATGTGTGCAATCTCGAAGTCTCGTGTTCGAGTCTAGACACATTCATTAATTTTTATCCGTTAAAACTAACAGCTCCCACTCGGATATACATTAATGTAATAATGACAATGGTTATGCCAATGTCCCCAGAACGATCACGAGTATGGTTTCCTGGAAAAAACCACATTTGATGATTCATCATCATACTTATCCTTTTGTTTCTAATACCACGATAATATGGATATGGATCTAAGTCATTCCATAATTAACTTTGTATTTTTCGTTATTTATGATTGAGCAAGATTACCAATTCATCTGAACGTATTCCAGATAGACCTTGGGCATGGCCATGCAAACATCTTGTCAACCCTACGAGGGGCCCAACAGTATTAAACTTCAAAACAAATTTGAAGGAAACAAATCCTGTGTTGACTACAAGCATAACCTATGAACTTCGCATCACCTCTGAAAATAATCCTTATAACTACCAGTTACGGATAGCGTTAGACTATCTCACAGAAAATGAGCTACATCCACAGTAGTTACTTGGTATCTCAAGTTTGAGGATAAATATTCATGATTTACTATAATGACAACATCCATAAGTATAATCATGTAATTGGGATTTTGTCCTATATTCAATTTTTCAATTATTGAATATCATGTGAATTTGGCATGTCTACGCATCAATATACTTTAAGTATATTATACCAAAACTCAGATTTGTCTTAATTCAATGATACTCCCATATCATTAATTGACAACGGACTATTTAGAATAACATAAAATAAGTTATTCATGGATTAAACATGCAAATATGGGATACAATCTATTATTAATGAAAACAAACGTACTCAGTACTTTAATTCATTATTAAATAATAATTGCTTAACATCCCTTTATCCAAATACTAAATAGATCAATGCATGAAAAATTCTCGTTAATGAATTTTGTCTCAAGTAATAACAATCATACTTGTTGACAATTATGCCTCAAGTAATGATAATCTTACTTGCTGACAAGGCATTATTCAACTAACTTTGATCTATCGGAATTTTGAGAATACTTATTTCAAGAATTCAATTAACGAAATTCTTGTATATGTGCATTCAAATAATTTGATATAACCACATAATACATCATAAAGTGTATGACATCCTCAACATTCAATTTATGATAATTAAACTTTCAAACCTTTTAAAGTTTAAAGTATTCTTATTCTTTAATGTATAATGCAACTATGCTTTTCGTTAAGCATAACTAGTACACATGGCTATTAACAATGATGAAATCCTTCCATGACTAGTATTGAGTGTCATCTCAATTTTATTAGCATTATTGTATCCAAACAACAATATGCTCTTTTCCGTAAACTTTAATGTGTAATGTTTTATGCCTTCCAAACTTTCAAGTTTGTTGGCTATACCAATTTTACAAATTGTTCATTTATAGAATCCAGAAATTGTTCCAGGCTAAGGATGTGATTCTATATCCAAATATATTCCTTTAGAATATTCATTACACAACTTATCTAATATATTTCAATTAGATATCAATGTTGTCATATCGTCTTTTATCAAAGCATGATATAACAACAACATGATGTACATGAAAAATTCTTGTGTCCAACTTAAATTTAATTCATGTACCACATATCCATTTTAAACTTTCTAAATGATATATCATGTTCTATTAGATTCATTTACCGCACATATTTACGTCAGTAAACATATATTCAAGGTTGTATGTTTTACTTATTAAATCTTTCAAGTAAAGTTTCATTCCAAGTTATGACTTAACATTTAACTTATATAGAATGTTACTTCCTATATGTTATACAACATATATGATTTAAGTAAGTAAACATAATACTCCCACTAGCTTTCCAAATTACTTAGAATTTATCTTATTTTAAATTATAAATCAAACATGGATTTAATATTTTAAACATAAGACTTATCTCCTTGATGCATGCATCTATCCATACTTGGATCCTTGCATTTTGTATACTTCCAAAGATTACATGAATTCATAAACTTTTAATTACTTATCGTCCTCGCTTAAGTAATTATACAAGAAAGAGCTTTATAATCCATTGTCAAATTCCATATTCATAAAATGAATATGACAATTACCATCCTTGTTTCTTTAATGTGCTTAGGAAAAGAGTATTCAATCATAGTTAATTACTTAAGTATGATTAATAATCTTGTCATAAGACATACATTAAATTATGTATACAATTTCATCCATATGATTCATTACATGAAGATTTAAACCTCTAGGGTTTTCCTTCTCTTGAAGAAACTCATCTTCATTAAGATAAACCAAGTTTTCAAAGTTGACTTATCTTTATGGACAGCATCTTAACATTCATAGTATGAGCAATTTACCATAATTAGTAAATGCGTCATTATGATTGACAGGCTTACTTTGATCCTGTAATTCATATTACTCAGCATATCAATCAAATATCTGAGACATCCCTACAGATCTATGAATGAGAATTTTATCATGTTGAGGTTTAACCTTTACATTTCAAGCCTCATCATGATTTTCACTAGTGTGGTTTTAGAAGATTATATATTTTGTAATTTTGATCTTTCAAGATCTAAACAAAACTCCCACTTGCCTTTTGTTTTTTATCTATAAATACTTTAGCAAGATGAGCAACACTAAATCGTTCTCATTTGGGATATTACAAAAACATTTTACAGTTCCTGACTCTTGTTTGTTAAAACTACTTATTAACAAAATCAGAACTTCATTTTAAGACTTTAATGTGATTCATCACATTTCATAATGTCTTATTTAATCTTCTGGGTTGGAGTCTTATTTAGTATATTCAATCCATACTCAATTTTCTAACCTTGATAACTTTTGGAAGAAAAGAAGTCATATTTATCTTTTAATCAAACAATATAACAAGAGTTTGATTTTTCCTAACGGAACACACCACCAACTTGTGATGTTTCATTAGAACTAATATTGTGAGACAATATGTAAGATAAACTTATTTCCTTTTGGCTCACATATTTTACCAACTAAGACAACTTAATGGTATAATAGAATTTCCAAGCCAATTGCATGTTATATAACATAAGTACCTTTTGAACAAGGCACTTTATGTTCATGTCTTAAGAAGACATAAATTGTTATATTCCCACTTTACGTTATAAATCATTGATCAACTCAATGATTTCTTGTTTAAAACATAACAAGTTAACGTCTTACTTTATAAGTCTTGTAATAGTTAAAAGACTTCATGTTTATAAGAAGATATAAACATATATTACTAAAGTATTTGTGAACACCACCATTCGGTTTCAACAGTAATTTCAAGTTAATTTACTATTCCATTTGTTTATGTCATTTTATGAATTTTTCCAACTTAAGAAACTACAAACTCACATAATTCCATCACATCAGTTCATCTGCTAGTAATGAAATCATGTAGTCTACTTTTCTATTGCAATCTAGCCAGGTTACACCCTGACGTAAATTGTAATTTCAAGTGTTTCTTGTAATTTGAATATCATAAGACATAATAGTAGTCTTTATTATAATCTTGACACATGTTCTACATAAGATACTCTTACATTAAATGTATAAGTCCTCTTAGAACATAGATCTCTTACTTTGCAATTAAGAGAATCCTATAATCATATTTCTATGTATTGTTCCTTTGCACACAATAAACAATTCTCCCACTTGTGCATTGAACAATATCATGTAGTTTATAAACAACACAACATACGTTTGTTTATGTGATTCAATATGATTTGTGTCACAAATGAACAAGTAGATGTAGGACTACTTTGTCTTATCAGGAAACGCATATGGCTATACTAAGAACATGAGTGTCTACAATTGGAAAGTAATTATCTTGAAGATAATCTGGGCTACTATACAGAAATTAAATCTTGTAGCTCCCACTGAATTAGAGAACATAACAATAACTCCATATTCAGTAACACAACACAACGTTCCCACTGGATTTGACAACATTGTACATGTTTCATAACCAGTGAAAACAATTTGCTTGTTTTTATTTTCCTACACATCTAAAATGTGTATTCTACTATGTTTATGATAGATTATCCATCAGTGATATTAACTTGAAGAATTTGGGCATGCAGCTTCTTCCTTAATAGGCCTACCATCCCCATAATGGTATGTAGCACCTTTAAAGCACAACAACTAGATAAAATACTAGCTTTGCCTTTTATCAATTTTGCGGTAATCTGTCCAGCTTCTAATAACTCATATTTTCCATTTAACCAAATGCCTTGCTTTTTATAGAAGAATTCATTCACCAAATTAGGTTAATGAAATTTCAATGGAAAATAAAATGTGTTATATCCTTAAGTATTAAAGATTGCTATGAGTTATATATTAGAATGTAGACAATTCTAATGTTCTTGTTATACCTTTCTCAATCATAGAAAGGAATAGGATTAAGTCTCATTCTTCTATCATGGAAAATAGACTTTGTGTCTTTTCAGTAAATTTTCTCAATCAAACATTATGTTTGAATGCAGAATTAGATCTATTTACCAATTTAAGACCAAACCACGTTTACGGCTTTAATTTTGCATTAATACATTAAAAGAATTACAAAATTCAATTTTAGTATTTTCGATAATTTAAATTTTCAAGAAAATTAAATACCCATGGTTCATAATCATATAACCATTTAATTTTCACTGAAAAACTAGGATCTAAATTGACATAGGTTCATTAAATCAGTTGATCTGCTAGTGATGACGGTATTCAATAAGGTACGAGTCGAGCCTCAATTGCCAATATTCAATTGCAATTCCTAGAATCGATGGGATTTACATATTTGCCAACCACAGTTGCAATGTAAGCATGTTTTATCCCCATCTTCTTATGCCTTGAGTGATCAGTCCCACTATCAACTCAATTAAGTTAACCAATTTAAGAAACAGCACACTTACATAATTCCACCACACCAATTGATCTGCTAGTGATGAAATCATGTAATTTGCCCTTCCATTGCAATCTAGCCAGGTTACGCCATGACGTAGACTCAATTTTAGGTGTTTCCGTTTCATTGGATAGCATATAACTTAAATTTAAGTGTAGTAAATTTGATGTGTGTAATCAAAATATATGTACAAAGATGTCACGCATTCATCTTGTAGCATATGTTTCATGTAAAAAACCTTTTTACTCATTAGTTTCTTTACGAGCTTAAATCTCCAAAGTTTTGATTGAGGCGTTGAGAAACTTACAACTTTGCCTTAAGTGCTTCGTAGTTATCATGGATGTTAGGTAAAACTAAAATTTGACTCACAGGCGAGCGTTAAGCCAAAATGGAGGCTATCTAAGGCCGAAATTTAATGCGTAGCTAACCTTATACCCACTTTAACAGTTTGTCAAAATTAGTTTCACCTTTCAACCACTTAATACAGTCGCGATCAATCAATCAAAAGTTCAAGATTTATATGTAAGCTCAAAACTAGATTTCACCATTATTAAGTCCGTTTAATATTTTATTTTGAAATTACCCTTTTGTTACTATCATGTCACATAACATATAAAACAAAAGTAATTAACTAAAATAAACAAACAACAACAATAATGGACATGCAAATTAAAATCAATTTAAAACACACAATTGATTACCACACGATTTTAATAGGGTCTTCCCTAATTTTATAATTAATTAAATTTAGTAATCTTTATTGTCATAATATTTACTAAACAACAATATCAATTATAATCAAATCGCATAAAATAAGCATGAAATCTCTATAATCCATAACAACACATGCATGGTTTGTCATGGATGCCCACATTGCACATATTATAACATATAATCATGTCAATAAGGAACGCAACCAAAATGGCATATCACCAATATCCATTTATATCTACACATAAATATTACATGCAACCTAGGGTTTCTACAAATTTTATAACAAAGTTCAAAAACCCTAATTTTCTTTTCAAATAAAAAAAAATTTCGACATTTAAAAAAAATAGAAATCGACATAAAAAAATTCTAGGGTTTATGAAAAATTTAAAAAACATAAGAACACCAAGCATGTAATAATCATAATGATTCAATTTTATGTGTTTCGGTAATCAATTACATTGTATTAACGGCTCTTGATGCCACTGTTGGAATATGTAAATCAAAACAAAGTATATAAACATAAAACACATCAAGCACGCAGCGGAATAGGATCAAATACATGTAATTAAATTAACCGAATATAAATGAATGCGTACCTTTGTGATTTCTAGCAAGAACAAGAAATCAATTGAACAAGAACTTATAAACCCTAATTAGGGTTTAATGGGGATCGGCTATGGTGTAGTCGAATAGGGCAATCACCATGTTAGCAAAAGTATGCCAACACTTTGTTCTTGAACACACGTATTAGTAGCGTTTCAATAAGAAAAGCTAGGTTCTTAATTCACAAACAAACCAAACACTATGTTTAGAAGATCGCGTAGGAACCCTAGAAGGGTGTAGTTGATCAACTAAACAAGAATGGTTTTGAGCTTAGAAATCTAGTAGGAACCCTATAAGGGTGTAGTTCGATTTCTAGCTCAAGAGGAGAGAAGAGAAGGAGATTAGGTTTGCAAGTGAACCAAGGGATGATTAGAATGAACAAAGGGGTTTGTTTATATACTAATCAACATCTTGGAGCACAAGACACAAACCCTATACCCTAATGGGTTGGGTTCGGCCGAACATGGGTTTTACAAGCCCATTACATGTTTTTCTTGAACTCTATTTTAAGTTCAGTCCTTCATCTTTCCTCCAACGATCATTTAGTCCAATTACCGTTAACTACAAATGACCGTTACGTGTTTTGTTTGTGAAATTAATAATTATTCATAATTCAATATAATAATTATTAATACATTGAAACTCATATGTAATGTGTGCAATCCCGAAGTCTCGTGTTCGTGTCTGGACATATTCATTAATTTTTATCCGTTAAAACTAACAGAATGAGAGTTACATTCTAGCATGGTAAAAAAATAAACGAATAAAATGGTTCGATCACAACAATTAGAAAAAGTATGGAATTTAGAAAATTACGATGAGCACGAATGATTTTTTCTTTCAAGTTTTCGTCTATACAGGGTGTTGAGTCTATACTTCGGGATGGACATTGGATGATTCGAGAAATGCCCATTTTCCTTATCCCTCGGTAAGTCTCCTTAAGGAAGATCTGTGTTGTGTTCCGGTTTGGTTGAAGTTTCATGATGTTCCTTTTGTTGCTTATACATCGAATGGTCTAAGTTTGATTGCTTCAAAGATTGGTACCCGTATGATGCTAGATTCTTACACGAATATCATATGTTTGGAGTCATGGGGGCGCAACAGCTATGCGAGAGCCATGATAGAAATTAATGCATCTAATGAATTCATAGAAAATTTAGTATTGGTTGTTCCAAATCTTGAAGGGAGTGGGTATACCAAAGAAAACATTTATATTGAATACGAGTGGGAACCACCTCGGTGTAGTACTTGTTTGCTTTATGGCGATGATGACTGTCCTAAAGTTGCCCTTAAACGTGTGGTGAATGGGACTGGTAAAAGCAATGATATTAATTTGGGTGTATCTAAGAGGCTTTCTAATGATGGTTTTACAGTTGTGAAGCGTAAAGGAGGTAATATTAAGAAGTTCAATGCTATTCAAATAAACAAATTTGAGTGTCGGCCGGTTGCTCTTAAGAATACCAAGATTTCTCCTTCTAAAGACAACACAAAGGAGTCTACTTCCAAGGACAACACAAGGAGGCTCCTAAGTCTAGACAACCAGCAATTGCTACTAAAGTGATTCATACCTCTAATGTTTTTGGTGTTCTAAGTGATTTGGATGAAGTTTCTAATGTTAATGTAAAACATAATGGTAAGGTTAGTACAAAATCGTTACTACTGTTGATGGAAGACACATGGTAAACAATGATAGCATCCCTAGTTCGTCAAATGCTCCTCCTCCTTTTATTTCGAATAGCATACCTGACATGGTTAAAGATAGTAAAAAGGTAGGTAATCCATTTTCTAAGGTTAAGGATTTGGTTATTCAGATAGTGATGATGATGAAGTTCTTGAGGACTACAATGAAACTACTAGTTATATGGCTTTTGACAGTTCTAAAACTGGTAGTGGAGCGGCCATGAAAAGCTTATATGCACCATAGAAGGAGGACACTTATGGTCAAGACCCTTATGATGATGACATCTTTGATGATTATGGTTTGACTAGTGTTCAAATGAAGTATGCTAACACATATGACATTAATTTTCGCGGTCAAATTAGATAGATGTTTGTTTTATTTTGTATAACTATGACATGTCATTTTTTATGCTAGTTTAGATCTTAAGCACTGTAGGTGATTTTGGTTTGCCTTTTTAGGCGTAAGACTCACCCACATCCATTATTCTTAGAGCATCTACAATAAATCAAGTCTTTAACGACTTGATGCATTTAATGCATAACTTTTCTAATCAATTTTTATGTTTCACAATTAATGCACAACTTATTTAATGGTAATAACTTGCCGATTTTCTTATTAAAGACTTGGTGGTTTACAAGTCATTCTAAAAAAGTCATCTTCAAAGTCTATCTCCTAATGCATGAAGTCATACCAATAGCTTTTCTAAATAGTAAAACGTCTTTGTAAAACTCCTGCATTGTGTATGCTATTAATTGTTTTTTTGGAGTAATAATATTTTACCGATGTAACAAAAAAAAAAAAAAAAAAAAAAAAAAAAAAAAAAAAAAACGCATGTTATGTTTTTTCTCTAATTAACTTCTCTAAACTTTAATATAACGGTGTGAAGCAAAATCATGCTAAAAAAACAGCTAAATAATATTCCATCATCTCAAAAAGAGTGTCAATAAAAAAAATACTCCCTCCTTCCCATATTAAATGTTCAGTTTAACTTTTTCAAGTCTTTATTTATCAACTTTGACTTTAAATATTTTTGTTTGTGTTATATAAAACTTGATGCAAAATGTATGAATGAATTGAGTTTTAAATGTATTTTCATTGCATATAATTTTTATCAAATACTATATAACACAAACAAAAATATTTAAGGTTAAAGTTGAAAAATAAAGACTTGAAAAGTCAATACTGACGTTTAACATGGGACATAGGGAGTAACAAATTATGATATGTGTAATCTATACTACTTATAATGGAGGAAAGACTCTCTCTCCAAAAAATTCAGATGTATAAAAAATGATGCATGATTTACAACACTTTAAAGCAAGCAATTTTCATAATTACAAGAACCAAAGCATTATGTACAACAAAAACTAGCATGAATCAAAATTCAGATCACTTTCTTTATAATTCTACATTAATAGCATTAAAAACACCCATGCACCCAATATTACAATCATTTAAATATAATGTTCAACCCTCATTCTACATTAATAGCATTAAAAACACCCCTACATCCAATATTATAATCATTTAAACACAATGTACAACCCCCATTCTATATTAATAGCATTAAAAACACCCTACAGCCAATATTACAATCATTTAAACACAATGTACAACCCTCATTCTACATTAATAGCATCAAAAACACATATACACCCAATATTACAATCATTTAAACACAATGTACAACCCTCCATCTTAACCTAGACACGAACCTGTGACCAAGACTCGACTCAATAAAACTCAAATCGATACACAAGGCTGTGAGCTCAAGCTCACGACATACCTTGTTTTCGCGACTCAATAACAACGACAACAACAAAAAGAAAGAAAATGATATCAAACAATTATTTAGCTTCATATTTGTTAGTTTTAATCTTTATTTAATCAAAAACTCTTGAAATTTCGTGTACTTATCCCCCACCGTCGCTAGAACTACAAAAAAGGGTGGTGGGGTTTCCTACCCTCGACCGCTGGTATCAACAAAACGAGAGATATGGTTTTGGTGATGAACTTGAGCTGTGGTGGTGTTAATCGTGGTGTTGGGAGGTGTTTCTTGGCGCGTGATGTACGTCAAAATGATGGGGAGGTTGTAAGGAGTGTGGTGGTGGTGCCAGTGAGTTTAAGTGGCCGGCGGTGGTGTTTGTTTGGCCGGAAAAACGACTGGAGAAGAAGAAGAAATAGGGTGCGGCTGGTTTGAAAGAGAGAGGGTGTCAAACCCTAAGTGAGGGTTTAATGAGGTTTATATAGGAAAGTGTTTTGGATCTTGTGAGAACCCTATTGCATTATTAGGGACTAAGATTGTAAATATATGCTAGGGTGGGAAGTGTAATTTACCAAATCTTTTAGTATTTCGTTCTTGAGGCAAATTTAGGAGGCGGAATGACTTCCCGTGACATTTTTATTAATTCCATCGAAAAATTTTATTTCAGGGTACCCGCCGCTGCAACGAGCGCGTACCCTGCTAGTTAATACTAATTTTGATTGATAAAAAGTTATTTTTAACCTCATAGTCAATACAGAAATTAGAATTAAGTAATTAATGCAAATTTTGATTATAAGAGTAAAGTAGAAAAACCATTAATTACTAGTTATAACTATTATCCATATATAAAAAATGCACTCTTATTTTTGGACAAACATAAATAATAAGGTGAACACTTTTTATGGGACAGATAGAATAAATATTACTCCCTCCATCTCAAAATAATTATCAGGAGACAAGAATCATATAGTTTAATAAAAGTGAGGCCACTTTAATTTTTAACCACTCAAAGATAATATTACCTTACTATATTATTTAGTTAAGGAAAGTGGATAATTATTTTGATACATGCTAAAATGGAAATATGGACAATATTTTTGAGACGGAGGAGAGTACATAACGATTTGGATTATTACACCAGTTACTTCAGGTCTTCAGGAGATACTACGATTCTCGTACAACAATGCAGAACTCATGAATGCTTGGTCAAAGAATCGTTTTCTGAAAATTAATTAGCACAAGAAATCTTCAAGGGATTCCTCATTGGTTCCGCCAAACACTCTTGCAATCTTTCTTCGACTCAATTCAATAACTTTAATCTTGGGCTAATTATTTTTCAAAGAACAATTCTTTGACCAAGCATTCGGCAGTTCTACAATGTCAAACGAGATATAAAACCGAACGAGTATCACGGTACATCTTGTCATTATAAATATCAACAATTTCTAGCAGAAAGCTAGACTTATTCACTAACCAGTTGTTGTTTTGTCTTTTTGTACCATGAAAAGTAGTTGTTTTCCCGATTTAATCTGATAAATTTTGATACATATGTATTTTGAGTATATAATAACACTACAAGAAAAAAGGGCTATAGTGACGACAGGAAAATCGTCACTAAAGGTAGAAAAATCGTCACTAAACTGGATTAGTCACGAAAATCAAGGTTGTTACTTGTCGTCACTAAGTTAATAGTGACGAAACTGATATTTGACACTAAATTAGTGACGAACTGAAGTCGTCACTTATGGGTGTGTGACAACCCATTTCGTCACTTAATTTCATCACTACAGTGGTTAAAGTCGTCACTATTTTCTGGAATTAGTGACGAAAGAAAGGCGTCATTTTTTGGGTGAACTTAACGTCTAATAGTGACGAAATACTTCGTCACTTTCCAAAATCCTATATCCCGATAATGCGGTACCTACAATTGTACATATGGGTATTTATAAATGCAAAAAGACATTTGTTTAGTCAATAACAAGAAATTACTTGATCCATACTAATGCCAAAACATCAAAGTTATTGATTTCCAACAAGAAAGGTATAAAGAGATATTGGTTCTATAAAAGAATCCTTAAGTGATAAACTATTTCTACAATTATTTCATGCATTTAAACTTCTACATGTACGTATATTATCCTTCAATTACACATCATCTCATGCGTCAACATAATCTTCATAATCTTCAGACTCATCAAAATCCACGGTCTCCTCAATCCCTTGTATAACAGATGAAGACCAGTCATACACAGGTTTACGTCATATATCACTTCTGAAACTTATTATCTTCAATTAAAACACATCAGACTTCATTCGCTTATTCAAAAACATTAACTACCATGAGGCTAATTGTAAACTCCCGTAATGTCCCTTATGAATAGTAAATGCTAATCAATGTCTAATATATCATTACGTTAATAAATGACGTTTTTACCAATATCAAAAATCTTGTTGATTTAATATACTATGTTACTCAAAAATCACGACGTGGTTGTGTTCCCCTATCGCTTTGGAACGATGCTCACACATGTATCATTATAGTCTTAAATCGTGAAAATATTAAACTTTTACCATTTACAAAATTTCGTAAAGTATTTTGGCAAAACGCATTCGACAACACCCGGGCTCACGTAAACGTTTCACTAAATATTAACTAAACTTTCACTAATCATAATTTAATTTTTCCTAATCCTAATTACCATTCAAACGGACCCTTAATTACTTCTAAGCCCAAAACATCTAGTGGCCTGTTACTATTCATCAGCCAACAATTATAAAGCCCAAAAATTCTTATATTTATTTTTGTTATACTCGACTAGACCAAGCCAGAAACGCACCTCGTACGCATTATTTTTACACACGACACACATGTATTTTTACACTCCCTCGTTCCTCACCTAGCCAACTTCGAGTATGTCAATTTTCAGCTTCCCATGTCGAGTCTTACTATTTTTACGAGACCAAACGTTGGTCCAAAAACAACCTATACGATATATGCATATAATTCAAAACTCAACTGTTTTAACTCCCGTTTGTTCCTACGAGTTTCTAATAATGTTCCTAGCATGAATTCATGTTTAAATATCAAGTTTGATCAACTATAACCAGGTCCTCTCCATTTTACAAATCGTATACATGTATATTAGGGAAGTCGACATACAAGTAGATCACAAAGACAAAAATCCTTATCCTAAGTTTACCCAAAACGTTTTTCTAAAGTCCTAGAGGGTAAAAGAAGTCATCTAAAGTTCCTATCTACTGACATTGCATAGTAATACTTGTTTCCTTGAAATAATTGAAAGTTTCGTATCCTAGACTTCCTATATATCTACTCCTCAATTCAAGCTCTCACAACTTCATTTATATATTCCTAGAACAGTACTAGTTACATTTTAAAAAGAAAACTATATGTACAATCATATACATAATATACAAACTCACGTTTTCTTTTGACAACTTGAGTATGTCGACTAGCAAGAAACCAAGAAAACCTTTTACCCATCCCCTTACACCCTACCAAGACTTTTATTCATCCTACTACACTGCTTCCATCTCATCTCATTAATGTGTGCTCACTAAAACACTCCAAGACTAGTATATAAATCACCTTGCGTGCATGAACTCGTTCCTACATACATACAAATCAATTTCAAAAATAATTCTAAGTCCTAGTTCTAGTTTCTGTTTCAAAACGCTTTGGCAAGAATACAAGTATTTCAAATCGGGTTTAGGAGAAACAAACTTTTTTTGTGAACCTTGGTTGAGTCAACATTCACGCTACACTCTCGTACTACCTTCTCCTCGACTCTACAAAACGTTTTATCCCACCATCTTGGTGTAGTAAGTCTCACACGACCTTTTTCCATTTTACTTAAACGCATACTTTGATTTTTACGTATACATCACTTTCACTTGAACTAAATTACTCGTAATATATATACACAACACTTACGTATTATTATCTCACCTATATATTCACTACGCTAGTAATCAAGACATGTAAAGATTTAAATCATAAAAGTCACGTATAAATTATTTTGAGACACATTTCTAAGATACATCGACCATGCATTTCGTG
>JARVZY010003489.1:0-28891 GCA_030686995.1 Artemisia argyi | reverse complement strand
GCTTGAACTTGGGCTTCTTTTGTGATTCCAAAAATATTTCAAATGGGCCCAGTGGGCTTACGGTTCATGATTTCTTGTTGGGCCTTGGATAAGCCCACTCGACAAAATAAATTTTTATTAACTAAGTTTTGGTTTTGAAAACTTGGTGAACGCCGATTCAAATTGGCCAAATTTATAGATCGAGACGTGAGTATTTTTACATGTTACCTTAATGAAGTTGGTAGTTTTCTAGGTGGTCTATTAGAACGTAGAAAAATATGGTACGCTTGTTACGTCAAATAAAAAGTTACACGATGCTTTGGTAAGGTGTTTGGCTCGTTTATATTTATAGAAAATAACTTAGTAAGATTTTCTAAGTATATGTTAAGTTTATACGTGTAAGTAGTTTTCAAAACAAGTTGATATGATGCATGTTTATTAACTTTAAACTTATTTTAAGCATACTACGTGACTCCTAGACCTTCCAAGATAGAGGCTAGTCACGTAACACTTTTTATATGTTTATACGTATGAAAATAATATTACTAAGTTGATACACGTTCGAATTTATAAAGTATGATGCATGGAATGATAAAAACAAGTAGTATGAGTTGAGAAAGATTGGAAACGACTTACTACACCTCTAGGGTGGTAGAGAGTCAAGAGAAACGGATTGAAAGAGTAGTATGGTACACGTTCGAATAGAAACTTGAAAAGTATGGATCGTATAATCAAAGATTACAATCTTCTTGCTTCCAAATGATCTTGTTTGGTTCTCTTGATGTTTCTTAAGTATCTTAGAATGATGAAAGAGTAGAAAAACGATTTGTGATGAAGGAGAAAAGGAGGAACGATCGGGTAATATATATGTGTGAAGATTTGTGTTTGTATGGCTCATATAATTGTAAGGGACAATAACTACTATGCGAAGTCAGGAAATAGGAGTCCTAGGAGGGTAGTTTTGAATATAAAATGGGTTGGATAGGCTTAGAAATATTATAGAATCGTCCTTGTGAGTTTTAGCATGTCGACATCCAATTTCTATTACAAACGAAATACTCATTTGTGATTCAATGGTTCTTAGTTGATCATACTTAACATTTATACATGAAAACATGTTAGAAATATTATTAGGAACTCATAGGAACAAACAGGGATTAAAACGGTTAAGAATTGAATTAAATATGAAACGTTTGGTTTAGTTGATGGCTAAACGATTTGCCTCGTAAAAACGTATCAAAACTCAACGTATGAACGTGAGATTTGAGACACTAATAGTTGGCTAGGAGGTTAATGAAATGAGACAATAAAATACGTATGTCGTGTGTAGAAATTAGAAATGAACGAGGCGTTTCGTGGCATGTTTACTAAGTCGCATAAATAAGAAATATTAAGATTTGGTTTTTGGGCCTAACGTGTGGGCTGAATGAATAGTGAATGGGTGTTGGGCTGAGTATTAAGGGTCCGGTTTGTTAATTTAGTGATTAGGAAATATTAATTAGTATTAGTGAATTATTAATATTTTGTTAATTGTGTTGAGAACTTGTTTTGTCGTTTGACGAATTTTGCAATATCGTAATCGTGACCATTTTAATATACTAAGAAAATTTTAAATTTCCCCGTAAAAATGGTGATTACAATAATGACAGAGATTATTTATTTAATTAACCGAAGTTAATTATACAAATTTTTGCGAGGTTTTACAAATGACATGAAGTTGCTAACTTCAAACTGAAACATAATTAATAAAGTGGCAAACCATTCAAAAAATATTATACTTTAGGTTAAACATTTCAGATATTTATTTTTTTTTCTCAAATGTATTTAAGTTATTTTCTTGTGCAATGTAAGATATTTTAAAAGCTTTTTGTAATTTTTGAAAGATGTTAGCAGTCATATTTCAAGTTGAAATGACTAATCAATAATATGAACCATTCTAGGTTGGCATTAAAAAATTATTTACGGTAAATGTGACTCAAAAACTTCTTTCAAAAAATTTACTTTGATACTTATATTTGAGGAAAACAAAAAATTAAATACCTTTAAATTAAATGGGGTCTAAAGTGTATTATTATATGTTTGTGTGATTTAGAGCACCGGGCACAATAACGAGGGAGCCTTGTCAATCTAAGATGTCTCTCACCACTGCACCAGTTGTGCAATTCGCTAATCCAATCGCCAAGTTAAGCTCTCGTCGAATGAGAGGGATTGTATTTTTATGGGTTTTCAGATTTTTTGTAACTTTTTATGGATTTTTATGTATTGACTGTGTGTGGGTGTATGTTGAATTGAGAAAGACGAGTGAGCAGTAGTGATCCTCGCTAAGGTTAGAGATGTCCATCTCATTCCTAATATTAATATTGTTCTCAATAAGGAGGGTTTCTACAACTTTCAATGTAAGTATATTGGGGGTTTATGGCTATGGATTGAATTTGACTCTCATGAGGCATGCCTTAAAATGCATTCCAATAATGAGATGTCTTGGTACTTTACTCAATTGAAACACGTCCACCATTACTTTGTTTTGGATGAACGAGTTGTGTGGATTGAAATCAGTGGCCTTCCTCTCAATGTTTGGCGCCCTAAAGCTTTCAAGAAAATTGCTAGTATTTGGGGTAAGCCACTTTTTGTTGATGAGGATCCCAATGAAACTGTATCCATAGGAAGAATTTGTATCAAAAGTAAGATACATGGTCATATCGATGATATATGCAAAGTGATTATTCTTGGAAAATCTCACAGTGTATCTGTCAAAGAGTTTCCGTTTGGAACCCCGATATTAAAGATATGGACATGTTATATAGCAACAATTCTGATCAGGAACACTCTGTTAAGCAAGATGATGACTTGAGCGATAATGGTTTTCCTGACAAAGAAGAAGGCGAAATTCCTAATACAAATGTCAAGGAAGATGAAGAATATGTCAACGATACTCCCTGGACCGATGGAATTGAATTCGATAATTCGGGAAAGAAACAAGAGATGTCTTCTCCTGAATACCAACATTCTCCTAGGGTTAATTCAGAGAATCCGAAAGATGACTCTAATTCAATCTCACAACCCCCTGGTTTCGAAAACTTTAATAGCAGTAGCAAGATCTCCTCTTCAAGGAAAAATCATTTTAATCTCAATCAACCTTCTCATTGCTCATCTGTACCTGTCAAGAGTTCACGTATCAGCAAGTTACAATCCAAACCCCTCCCTAACCACGGTTCAATAATCGAAGCGTTTGTTTTCCCATATTAAAATGGGAAAGGTCCTGGGTTATGACATGGAAGGAAGCATGAACGAACTCAAGAAATTCATCGACAGTCTTGGTGCTAACCAAGGTAAATAATGAATATTATGTCTTTCAATTCATGCGGTTTGGGAGCGAATAAATGTAAAACTATTGCAAAACTTTGCAACAAACATAAAGTCTCTTTTCTCAGCATTCAAGAATTGCACTCCACTAAAATAGATCAGTTCAAAGTGAAAAGCATGTGGGGTAATTTCCAGTTTGATTTTGTGGAACGGCCTTCTAATGGTAGATCAGGAGGATTGGTCTCTATATGGGATCCGAAAGTTTTTTCTAGAATCAATGAGTTCCAATTCGAACACTTCCTTATCGTTGAAGGAATTGGATTGACACTCACATACAATGCTTTATGATAAATGTTTACGCTCCCCAAGATGTCCGTAGAAAACAAACGCTGTGGAAAGAAATGCTTGATTTCATGAATAATAATAGGGGTAATCATTTAATCTTCGGTGATTTCAATGAGGTTAGGCACTTGATGAGTGTGTAAATACTCATCATTTTTATCGTATCTAAACTGCCAAAACGCCCAAAAACACTCAGAAATGCATCAAAATACAGAAATTATCCCAAAACTATGTTTTATATGTTTAAAATGCAAAGTGTTTAAAAACAAATGAAAAACGAACAAAGTTTGCATAATTGGCAGTTTCAGTCTCTCAACTTTCATAAATTGGCAAAAATAGTCCCTGGTATGCAAAATGTGGAAAATTATCATTCAAGGTCCCTATATTATTCAAAGTTATAAAAATTGGTCCTTGAATAAAACTTTTCATCGAATGTCAAATTTAGTCCTTCAAGTTTAAAAATTGGCAAAAATGGTCCTCAGATTTTAAAAAAATGGAAAATTATCTTTTATGGTCCCTGGGTTTGTCAAACTTGGCAGGAATGGTCCCTTAGGTTAAATTTGGGAAGTTGGCATGGTAGGTCCCTCAAGTTTCAGGAAATTACAACATTGGTCCTTGTGGTTTCTAGCTATAACAACAAACGGACCCTTGTTTTATCCTTAGCCCAATACAAATAAACAACCCAACCTTACAAACCCCTAATCCCTTACCCCAAGCCCACCATCACCTGGCCCGACCCTTTGATATTAAAATGGGTCAAACTTGGTTTGACCCTCATCCTCCACCTCACCCCTGCTCCTCTGCCATAGCCTGCCATCTCCTCATCATCACCACCTCCCTCCTCCACTGCCACACTCCAAAACCTATCAATAACTTTCCCCCATGTAACTCCAAAACCCCCTGCCAAATGAAAAAGGCCAAATTACAACTATCCCATTTTCCCGCCAAAATCCAAACCAACGGCCATGATTATTTTATCTTAGTTCAAGGGTCCAGATGAAGTGGGAAAGTGGGAGGAACCCTTTTTGAAGATTATAAAAAGAAAGAGAGAAGCAGGAAGCAAGGAGTTAGTTTTTTTTAGTAGTTAGTAGTAGTTTAATTTAATGTCGAATTTAATTTAAAGATGTTTTCTAGTTAATAATTCTAGTGTCCAAGTGTAATTCTCAGCTTTTCAATATCCTTGTAATCCTAATTTCAGATTGTAGAAGCCACATTGTGTTTTTCAAGTATGTTATTTTGTAATTTTAATCCAAAATCTCAATTTAGCTTGTAAAATGCTCGCTTGGTTCATTTTCAGTTTCATTAAGTTATAATCAGTATGTTTATCCTATTTTAACTATAAAATATCATTGTAGTTCATTCTAATTCAAAAATACAAAAATACTAGAAAACCAAAAAAAAAAAAAAAAAAAAAAAAAGGAAAAATAATGAAAAATACCTGCAAAAGAAGAAAAAGAAGAGAAGAAGAAGCTGAATTCAGAGGTTTAGATGCTTCATGGGAAGCTTAGGATGAAAGGAAACATGTTTTGTACCTTTGAGTTGAGCAGGGTAGTTGTAAGTCCCATTTTTCATTTTGCATTTTACTGTAGCTTAGCTCCATTCTGCTTATAAATTGCTTATTCCAGTCTATTTATGCTTATCAGTAACATCACATGGCTTTTGTGCTTACTTGATGGTCTTGATGACTTTTGTTTAGAATGTGTATGTTAACTGTCAATTTTCAGCCTTTTAGTCAATGTGCTTTGCACTTTAAGTTAGACTGCATATTCTAAGTTGCAATTTGCTCTAAACACTTACTGATGAGTGCTCAAACACTCATCATTTTTGTCGTATTTAAACTGCCAAAACAACCGAAAACGCTCAGAAATGCATCAAAATACTTAAAATATCCCAGGGATTGTATTTTATACGTTTCTAATGCAAAATGAGCAAAAACAATAAAAAAACGAGCAAAGTTTACACAATTGGCAGTTTTAGTCCCCCGACTTTCAAAAATTTACAAAACTAGTCCCTACGCATTTGTTTTGAAAGAAAAGTCAACCTAAGGCATTTAGAAATCAAAATTTATCAAAAATTGTCCTTAGGTAAAAACTTTGGAAAAATTTCACTTTTGGTCCCTGCAGTTTGGAATTTGGCATAATCAGTCCCTGGGTACTTTTTAAATGGAAAATATCTTTTGTGATCCTTATGTTATTGGAATGTTACAATTATGGTCCCTTGGAATACTTTGGAATGTTGGCAGGATATACCCCTGAATTTTCAGCTTTGGCAACATTGGTCCTTGTATTATTTCTACAAACCAAATGGACCCTATGTTGCTATTACACTTCTAATCCAATCCACAAAAACAGCCAAGCCCACCCTTATATCCATACCCAGGCCCAATGATAACCAAAGCCCACCCATCCCCACCATATTAATAATAAAAGAAATACGGGGTCAAACCCCAAGTCAACTCCTCCCACCCTCACCCTTTTTGCCGCCATCACCAACACCCAGCCTCCATTACCTCTGCAACCCCCAACAATATTGTCCCCTCCACACACTCCCAACACCTACTAACCACCCTATCCCACTCACCTTGCCAAAGTTAACTCCCAACCATATTATTACCCCCACACCCTTATAACACCAACACCCATCCTAGGGCTGCTGAGAGAAGAGGCAGGCAAATCAAGGGCTATGAGATGTCCCCATGGGTACACAGACAAGCATCAAAAGCCCCAGACAAGGAGCATAAAAGTGGAAAAGAAGAAAAAGGGTCTGGTTAAAAGTTCTCTTTGTATTTTTCTTTTTATTTTATATATATAAGTTCAATTGTAAGCCTGGAATGGCAGTTAGTGAATAGTTTAAGTAGTTTTTAATGTACTCTTCTGAATTCAGTAGGCATATTAGTTTGTAAAATTTTCAATATCAATGCAATTGTTTTAAGTTTTTAACAAGTTCAATCAATTATCTTCTGTTTTCATTAATTATTTCAAGTTCTTGTGTGATCATGATATGAGTTAGAAAAATTGTTGTGTTGTGCCTACATAAGCTCCCTTGAGTTGATTGTAAGCTGTCCCAAGTCCATTTATTTATTTACTTAGCTCTCATAAAAATTTCAAATAATAGAAAAGAAAAAAAAGAAGAGAAAAACAGAAGATAAAATGGAAGTGATGGATTGCTAGTTCAGACAAGAGTAGCAAGGAAGTGGAATGGTTTAGAGCCCAAGGGGGGGGGGGGCATATAGGTTGTTCAATATTCTGGTTCCTGGTATCACCTTTGGCCACACAATTGTAAGAATCCAAATTTTTATTATTAACTGTTTTATTCTTGCTTGCTAGTTTTCTGAGTTTGTCTCTATTAGATTAGTTATAGTGAATTGTTAGAACTAGGATTTTAAGGTTAAAAATTAGTTTGCTTTGAAAAAAGTTGAAACAGTTTGAATTAAGGGGTGTTTGGATTAACTGTATCAAAGGTGTGTGTGGTAGTTTAGTTTGTTGATTGCTGTTTCTATATATCCAATCAGGTTGTAAGGGTTCTAAGATAACATAAAATTAGTAGATACTTCGTTGGAAAGTCAAAATAGTTATTTTGGTCTAGTTAAATATGCACTGGTAGGGTTTTAAGATTTCAATTCCATCAAACTTAGTTAAAATTAGTTAACATAACTTAAGATAGTCTCACTTTTGCTTAAAACATCCATTATAGTGAGTAAGATCAGTTTAAAACTCATGAAAGTCAAATTTTCTGAAAAACAAAGAAAGTCAAAATTGCTTGTTGGGTCAGAATCCCATTTATTTGGAGATTTTTCATGAATTTTGTGAGTTAAGTTAGGATCTGAAATTTCTTGTGGAAGTAGTCTCCCAGCTAATCTTTAGACCCCCAAGGTTGTTTCATTTTTACGAATTTTGTTGTGGAGCCCACCTGGCTTCAAACAGACCTGCATGGGAGAACTTTACCCTGCACAGTTTTTATGCAAATTTGGTTGGAATTAGATTTCTTGTTTGAAGGTGTTAGGGATAGTTGATTATGGATTTAGGGAGACACTTAGATAGGTTTTAGGGAATTAAACTTAGGATTTGTACAACTGCTTATTAAGAGTTTGTAATCAGGCACTCTTTTGGCCTTTTTACCACAACTGTTGCTGCTTCTTGTTATTGTTATTTATGGTCTGAGATTGGTTAGTTCATGAACCTAGTTGTATTGGCTTGTGATTTCTTGTTAGATGTTGTTCTTCTCAGCTTATTAGTGTTGTCTGTGACTGAGCTTAACTGTTTTTGCCATTGGATTATGCCCTAATGCTTATTTGACTCAACTGTCTAAATTCCATACTCACTGAGTGCAGTCTCACTTACCCATCTTCCAAGCCCTCCACCAAGCTCAAATCTTGAGCTTAGACCTTGGTTCTGGGCATTCTGAGAAGTCCTCATAGTAGGCTTCTTGGTTCCACTTTGACCCTAGATCTTTAACCAAACCTGTGGACCCCACAACAGGCTGCAAACACCCTTGTTGGACTGTGTTTGGTTTGTGCATTTTGGATATGCTTATTCATGTTTACAAGCTTTTCAGTATATTAATCTTGTTGTTATAGCTTGTCCTTAGTTCATTAAACTTGCTTGTAGCTTAATCTTAGTACTGTGACTAATAGAGTAGCTTATTAGTGAGCTTTTGTTTCCAAAAAAATCCATTCCCAAGTCAAAAGCCTTGGCTGTTGTGCTTATTGTTGTCCTTAGTGCTTATTTTCAACTTACATAAAAAGTTGCTTTGTAAAAAGTGTTTGTTTTTAGTACTAAAACAGTTGTGAAAAAGAAAATTTTGAAAAAGACAAAAAAATTAGAAGTGATAGCTTCTATTTAAGCTATCTTGGCTTATTTTCTGCTTATTTATAAGCAGCAACTGTTGTTAAATTTTTCTTAGGCTTCTGACATCATAATAGATTTTTAGGAATTTTTTCAGATTTTTCTGTAATCATTTAGTATTTTTTATAATTTAGTTTAATTTAAATTAGTTAATTAAATAGTTTTTAATTAGTAATAATTAATTAAAAGTTAGGAAAAATAGTTTTTCTGTTTTAAAATTAGTTTTATAATATTTTAGATTTTTCTAAATTTAATTTTCATTTTTCTAGTTATTTTTCATAATTATTTATAATTTAGGATAATTTAGTTAATTAAAAAGTAATTAGTAATTAGTAATTAATTAAATAGTGTAAAAATTATTTTTCTTTTTCTAAAAATTTTCTTAAGTCATTAGGATTGTAAAAATACAAATTTCACGTTCGTAGGACTTTGTTTACCCCCGTTTCACTTTTTTATTTGCGCGTTCGCGTTTATTTTAAACTGAAACGCGCGTTTTTAGGTTAAATTGCATTTTTAAGTCATCTGATCATCAGTAATTGTTAATTAAGTGTATATAAGTCATTTTCCATCATTATCTCGTAGTGTAACCATAATAATCAAATTCCTGACCTTTCTGATTAATCACTCGATCCTTTAAAACGTTCACAAATACAATTGCACGCCTCGTCGGGACTTAACGACCCGGGGATTCCCTAAACTCCTTGGTTAGTTGGTTTTTGAAGTTTGACTTGGTTGACCATTACCTGGTGAACTTAGTTGACCGTTCAGAACCAATCAAAATTTGGCGCCGCTGCCGGGGAGGCTGCTGCGTATCTGCACACGTTCTTTAGAGATTAGTGATTTTTCACACATCATTGTATAAACTCCACCACTTTTTGTGAATCTCAATCATAAAACAAAAACGTCATTAACACTTTTCCTAAAGTGTTAACAACACCAAAAAAATAAAAAATAAAAACAAACAAAACAGATCGTTACGTTTTCTATATCGGGTTTCTTTTAAGGTGATTCTTAAAGAAATACGATTTTGGTAAACGAAACGATACCAAAAATATTGTCCAAAAGTTTTTTTCACCCATTCACGAAAACCCAAAAACATTCGTCTTTTCTTGTGAATAATTCTACATAAAAATAAATCGTCGCAAACCAAGACAGAACACCTACTAACTGGGGGTGTGAACATAATAAGTTCCCAAACAAAAGATAAAAACTTGCCTTTGTATCCATGTAGGTGGTGTACCTTTCTTAAAGAAGCCACTTACTTGCGATTATTGGTTTAAGTTCACTGTGGTTTTGCCTCGACTTTGTTTTGATTGATTTTTGGTTACTAGTGCATGCGCACTCGCTCTTCTAGGTCTACTAGCCCAATACGTGAGCTTGTACGAAAACCTAGAAGACCTCGTAGACGTTCCGCACCAACAGTCGGATCTGAGATCCGTACTGTTTCCACTCCAGCTGTCACCATGGCGGAAGACCGCCCTATGTGTGAGCTTCTCCAAGCACCCATCGAGGGTTACGGAGACGCTATTGTTGTCCCAGCCATCGTGGCTGATAGTTTTGAGCTCAAAACCGGGTTACTTAATCTTGTAACCTCAAGTCAGTTTTACGGTTTTGAGAGGGACGATCCTCATGCTCATATTCGATGGTTCAATAAAATCACATCGACCATCAAGTAGAAAAATGTCCCGTGTGAAGCAATCAAGCTTCTTCTCTTCCCATTCTCCCTCGAGGGTCAAGCCCGGATTTGGCTTGAGAAACAACCCCCTCGATCTATTGAGACATGGGAAGATCTGGTAAAAAAGTTTGTGAATGAATTCTTCCCACCTTCTAAGACCACGAGTCTTAAAAACAAGATCACCAAGTTCACTCAGAAATATGATGAATCATTTGGTGAAGCGTGGGACCGTTTCAAAGAATTACTTCGCAAGTGTCCACATCATGGTTTCTCCGAGTTGATGCAACTCGATACTTTCTACAATGGCGTGAGCCAAGTTGATCAGGATTCTCTCAATGCCTCCGCGGGAGGTAACTTTTTGAGTAGAACCACCAAAGAAGCCTTAGCAATCATCGACAACAAGTCTAAGGTCCGCTCTACACGAAGCAAGCCGGTTGTTTCACAAATTAGTGCGGGTCCTTCCACTTCATCTCCTTCGAGTCAGTCTAGCACCGATGCTAAGATTGACAAGCTTACTGAGGCTATTCAAGCTTTGGTTCTCGCCCAGACTAAGAAAGTTTCATTTCCACAACATCCTCCACCTGCTGAGGTGAAGAAAGTGGAAGTCTGTGTAACTTGTGGTGGGCCGCATGCCTACTACAATTGCACAGCTACTAATTGTTCTCCGTTTGAAGCTCATGCTGTAGTCGGGTCATCTAATCAAGGAGGCAATCAATATCGCCCTCCTATGGACCCGAACTACCGTCCTAATCATTATCCTGGACCTCCTGGTTTTCATCAAAACCAAAATGTCCAAAACCGTGGCCAGAATCAAAACAGAGGAAACCAAGGTTTTCAAAACCAAGGTAACTTCAATCAAGGTCACGGTTTTCAGAATCAAAACCAAGGTTTCCAAAATCAAGGTTTCCAACAACAAAATCAAGGAAACTTTAATCGAAACCAAGGTCAGGGTAATTTCAATCCCGGGTATTTTCATGGAAACAACAACCCTAATCAGGGTAATTTTCAAAATCAAGGCCCCAATCAGAACAATCGTGCTCAAAATTTTAACAACCAAAATCAAGCCATTGTTCCTACTGGGCCTTCATCTGACGAGTTGTTAAAACAATTCATGAAGTCCCAAGAAGAAATGAACAAGTTGTTGGTCAGCCAGATTTCTGAAATTAAGAAGTCTTTAAATGAACGACCCTCGGGCTCAGGAACACTTCCGAGCAATACGATCGCTAACCCGAGGGGCGATGCTAAGGCGATCACAACTAGAAGTGGTGCTTCTTATGATGAATCCGCGATTCCTACTACCTCTTCTTCCTCTCCTCCAAAGGTAGTGAGTCGTGAACCTGAGGTGACAAAGGACAAGGTGCAAACTCCTAGCCCACGAAGTACCGCACACGTCCGACCTCAGGTTATTCCAGAAACCAGATGCAAGCCTGGAGTTGTCTTTGAACCACCTGAAACTCCAGTGGACAACCCTAAATCCAAAACTTCTATCCCCTATCCATCACGTCTCAATGAACAAAAGCTCCGCGAAAAAGCTAGTCACCAAATGGATAAATTTTTCCAAATCTTTCAAGATTTGCATTTTGACATTAGCTTCGCGGATGCTATTCTCTTGATGCCCAAGTTTGCATCAACAATCAAAAATTTGTTAAGTAATAAGGAAAAACTCTTTGAGATGGCTAGAACTCCCTTGAATGAGAATTGCTCAGCAGTTCTCTTGAAAAAGCTTCCTGAAAAGCTTGGAGACCCCGAAAAGTTTCTCATTCCTTGTATTTTTCCGAGTATGGTTGAATGCTTCGCCTTGGCCGATCTTGGTGCTAGCATTAACCTGATGCCATATTCTGTGTGGAAGAAATTATCTCTTCCCGAACTCACTCCCACGTGCATGACTTTAGAGCTTGCCGATCGATCGATTTCTCGTCCTCTTGGCATAGCCGAGGATGTATTCGTTAAAGTGGGAAAGTTCCATTTTCCAGCGGATTTTGTGATTGTTGACTTTGATGCTGATTCAAGGGTCCCTCTCATTCTTGGAAGGGGATTCCTTAGAACTGGGCGTGCTCTTATCGATGTATTTGAGCAAGAGATCACATTGCGTGTTGGAACTGAAGCAATCACCTTTAACCTTGATCAAACATCGAGGTACTCCTCCAATTATGACTCTGAATCGGTAAACCGAATAGATGTCATCGATGTTGCGGCTGAGGAGTACGCTCAAGAGGTTTTAGGTTTCGTTGATGATTCTACGAGTGAAAATTTCACTCCGTCTTCTTATCCCATCATTGCTAATTCTGCTCCTTCCCTCACTCCGTTTGAGGGAAGTGACTTCATCCTAGAAGAGATTGAGTCCTTTCTTAAAAGTGATTTGATTCCCGATGGAATCGATAACCAAGAGATTGACCCAGAGAGGGATATTCTTCTCCTTGAGAAATTGTTAAATGAAGATCCCTCTCCTCTTCCCGTTCTACCACAACAACTTCATAATCAGGAAATCAAATATGTTGAAGAAACTGATGATTTTCCTGAGGTCGAGCTTAAGGACTTGCCACCTCATCTTGAATACGCATTTCTGAAGGGTGATGATAAATTGCCCGTCATAATTGCTAAGGATTTAAGTGATGAGGAAAAGGCTGCTCTAATAAAGGTTTTGAAGTCACATAAACAAGCAATTGCTTGGCGTCTCTCCGACATAAAGGGCATTGACCCTGAATTTTGTACGCATAAGATTTTAATGGAGGATGACTTCAAACCGGCAGTCCAACAACAAAGAAGGGTAAATCCAAAAATTAATGAGGTGATTAAACAAGAAGTTTTAAAACTCCTTGATGCCGGATTGATTTACCCTATCTCGGACAGTCCTTGGGTGAGCCCAATTCACTGCGTTCCAAAAAAGGGTGGCATTACTGTTGTCACAAATGAGGAAAATGAGTTGATTCCAACTCGTTTGGTTACGGGGTGGCGTGTCTGTATTGATTATCGCAAGTTAAATGATGCCACCCGTAAGGATCATTTTCCTCTACCCTTTATGGATCAGATGCTCGAGAGATTAGCGGGGAATGAGTACTATTGCTTCCTCGATGGTTTCTCGGGTTACTTTCAGATTCCCATTGATCTGCAAGATCAAGAAAAGACCACGTTCACGTGCCCCTATGGAACTTTTGCGTATAAACGTATGCCATTTGGCTTATGTAATGCTCCGGGCACGTTTCAACGATGTATGATGGCCATATTTTCTGACATGATCGGGAAAACTATGGAGGTCTTCATGGACGATTTTTCGGTCATTGGGGATTCATTTCAAACATGTCTCTCCCATTTAGACAACATGCTTAAACGTTGTGAAGACACAAGGTTATGTCTAAATTGGGAGAAAAGTCACTTTATGGTCAAAGAGGGCATTGTTCTCGGCCATAAAATTTCAAAGAGTGGGATTGAGGTCGACAAAGCCAAAGTTGATGTCATAGCTAAATTACCTCATCCCACTACTGTCAAAGGTGTTAGGAGTTTTTTGGGTCATGCCGGTTTTTACCATAGGTTCATTCAAGATTTTTCTAAAATCGCCCGGCCTATGACCCATCTCTTCGAGAAGGATGCTCCTTTTATCTTCTCTCCTGAGTGCATCGAAGCCTTTGAAACATTAAAGAAAAGGCTTACCGAGGCACCGATTCTTGTTGCCCCCGATTGGGACTTGCCCTTTGAGCTCATGTGTGATGCGAGTGATTATGCTATTGGGGCGGTCTTGGGGCAATGTAAAACAAAACACTTTCAGCCTATACACTATGCGAGCAAAACAATGACCGAGGCTCAAAGTCATTACACCACCACTGAAAAAGAATTATTAGCTGTGGTGTATGCCTTTGAGAAATTTTGGCCATACTTGATATTGACCAAGTGCATAGTGTATACGGATCACTCGGCTTTGAAGTACCTCTTTGCAAAACAAGATGCAAAGCCGAAACTATTCCGTTGGGTTCTCCTCCTACAGGAATTTGATATCATAATTCGTGATAAAAAAGGAGCTGAGAACCTAGCTGCTGATCATCTCTCCCGATTGGAGAACCCCCATCAAGATGTCTTCGAAAAGAAGGAAATTAATGAAACCTTCCCTCTCGAGACACTCAATGCGGTTGCCTTTCGTGGAGATTCTATTACCCCATGGTTTGCCGATTTCGCAAACTACCATGCGGGTAATTTTGTGGTGAAAGGAATGTCGTCCCAACAGAAGAATAAATTCTTCAAGGATGTCAAACATTATTTCTGGGACGACCCCTACTTGTTTAAAATCTGTGCAGATCAAGTCATCCGACGGTGTGTTTATGGCCAAGAAGCCTCTGAAATTCTACAGGCTTGCCATGCTGGTCCCACGGGGGGCCACCATAATCCAAACTACACCGCCAAAAAGGTGTTTGATTCCGGGTTCTACTGGCCCACGATCTATAAGGATGCCCAGGAATTAGTCAAATCCTGTGACGCTTGTCAACGTCACGGGAATATCTCACAAAAGAATGAAATGCCACAAAACGCAATCCAAGTTTGTGAAATCTTTGACGTATGGGGCATCGACTTTATGGGGCCATTTCCATCATCTCATGGAAATAAGTACATACTCGTGGCTGTTGACTATTTGTCAAAATGGGTTGAAACCAAAGCTTTACCCACCAATGATGCCCGAGTAGTCGTGAAATTTTTGAAAGCTCTTTTTGCTCGATTTGGAACTCCACGTGCTATAATTAGCGATCGTGGTACGCATTTTTGCAATGACAAATTTGACAAAGTCATGCAAAAGTATGGTGTAACTCACCGTCTTTCTACTGCGTACCACCCTCAAACAAGTGGACAAGTAGAAGTTTCCAATCGGGGCATTAAGAGAATATTGGAAAGAACTGTAGGTGAGAATCGTGCATCGTGGTCGGATAAGTTAGATGATGCACTTTGGGCTTTCCGTACGGCGTATAAAACACCCATTGGGTGCACGCCATACAAGCTTGTGTACGGGAAAGCGTGCCATCTGCCGATCGAGCTTGAGCATAAAGCCTATTGGGCCCTCAAGCATGCCAATTTTGACCTCAAAACTGTGGGTGATCACAGGAAAGTTCAACTGAATGAATTAAATGAACTTCGTGATCAAGCTTACGAGAACTCTTTGATCTATAAAGAAAAGACAAAGGAGATTCATGACTCAAAAATCAAGAACCGCGTTTTCAACGTTGGTGACCGAGTCCTTCTTTTCAATTCTAGACTAAAGATCTTCTCGGGAAAGCTCAAAACCCGATGGACTGGTTCATTCACTGTCGCAAAGGTTTATCCTTATGGCACCGTCGAATTATCTCAAAATGACGGTCCTAATTTCAAAGTGAATGGACATCGGCTAAAACACTACTTTGGAGAGGACATACCATCCATGGCTGTCCCGGATCTCCAAACTTTCCCCAAGGACAATTAAATTCGGGGATCGAGTCAAGCTAGCGACTCGATAAACAAAAACAATAGCAACAATACGGGTTTTCACCCGTATCTCTGATTTCTTTCTACTTTCTACCACCTAAGTGTGGGGGAATGGCCAACCCCCCGCTGTTTGAAAATGTATATATGTATATAAGGTTTCATCAAAAAAAAAAATGTGTGATTGTTTGTACAGATAAATAAAGTGAAAAATACAAAATGATTTCCCATAGTTAGTCTTTAATATTATCTTTTTATGTTCAAGGATTTGGCATAATAGCCGGGACTTTGAATATTGAGGACAATATTCAATTCTAAGTGTGGGGGAGGAGAAAATTCTAGCGAATTTTATCACATTATATCCTAGAATCCCCGTTTTGGCCTAAAATTTTAAAAATTTTTCACTTTATGTCAAAATTTTTTGTGGTAATCAGTCCGCCGTGTCTAAACGACAAAAGGGATTGGCTAGTCCAGGAGCAAACGGCTCTTGGTAAAGACATCTCAAATCCGTTTATGGCTTGCAATTTGCCCAAAATTGTATGGTTCCTCAACTCCCCAAAAACAAATGAGTTGGCTAGCCCGCAAGATTATGGCTTGTGGTAAAGGCCGTGGAAAATCCATAATTGGTAATCAGCTCACCAAGATGTTGACTATTCCATCAAGAGCTGGCTAGTCCAGAAGCAAACGGCTTCTGGTAAAGACTAATCAAATCCGTTAACAGCTGGTGGTTTGCTCAAAATCACACGGTTATCAGGTGTGCCACAGTTCTTACACCTGGCTACTCCAGAAGTGATGGCTTTTGGTAAAGATTTTAAATCCATCGAGTTTTCCAAAAATATTGCTAGGGACTAGCAATAGTTTAGTGTGGGGGATTGATGAGTGCTCAAACACTCATCATTTTTGTCGTATTTAAACTGCCAAAACATCCGAAAACGCTCAGAAATGCATCAAAATACTTAAAATATCCCAGGGATTGTATTTTATACGTTTCTAATGCAAAATGAGCAAAAACAATAAAAAAATGAGCAAAGTTTACACAATTGGCAGTTTTAGTCCCCCGACTTTCAAAAATTTACAAAACTAGTCCCTACGCATTTGTTTTGAAAGAAAAGTCAACCTAAGGCATTTAGAAATCAAAATTTATCAAAAATTGTCCTTAGGTAAAAACTTTGGAAAAATTTCACTTTTGGTCCCTGCAGTTTGGAATTTGGCATAATCAGTCCTTGGGTACTTTTTAAATGGAAAATATCTTTTGTGATCCTTATGTTATTGGAATGTTACAATTATGGACCCTTGGAATACTTTGGAATGTTGGCAGGATATACCCCTGAATTTTCAGCTTTGGCAACATTGGTCCTTGTATTATTTCTACAAACCAAATGGACCCTATGTTGCTATTACACTTCTAATCCAATCCACAAAAACAACCAAGCCCACCCTTATATCCATACCCAGGCCCAATGATAACCAAAGCCCACCCATCCCCACCATATTAATAATAAAAGAAATACGGGGTCAAACCCCAAGTCAACTCCTCCCACCCTCACCCTTTTTGCCGCCATCACCAACACCTAGCCTCCATTACCTCTGCAACCCCCAACAATATTGTCCCCTCCACACACTCCCAACACCTACTAACCACCCTATCCCACTCACCTTGCCAAAGTCATCTCCCAACCATATTATTACCCCCACACCCTTATAACACCAACACCCATCCTAGGGCTGCTGAGAGAAGAGGCAGGCAAATCAAGGGCTATGAGATGTCCCCATGGGTACACAGACAAGCATCAAAAGCACCAGACAAGGAGCATAAAAGTGGAAAAGAAGAAAAAGGGCCTGGTTAAAAGTTCTCTTTGTATTTTTCTTTTTATTTTATATATATAAGTTCAATTGTAAGCCTGGAATGGCAGTTAGTGAGTAGTTTAAGTAGTTTTTAATGTACTCTTCTGAATTCAGTAGGCATATTAGTTTGTAAAATTTTCAATATCAATGCAAATGTTTTAAGTTTTTAACAAGTTCAATCAATTATCTTCTGTTTTCATTAATTATTTCAAGTTCTTGTGTGATCATGATATGAGTTAGAAAAATTGTTGTGTTGTGCCTACATAAGCTCCCTTGAGTTGATTGTATGCTGTCCCAAGTCCATTTATTTATTTACTTAGCTCTCATAAAAATTTCAAATAATAGAAAAGAAAAAAAAAAGAAGAGAAAAACAGAAGATAAAATGGAAGTGATGGATTGCTGGTTCAGACAAGAGTAGCAAGGAAGTGGAATGGTTTAGAGCCCAAGGGGGGGGGGGCATATAGGTTTTTCAATATTCTGGTTCCTGGTATCACCTTTGGCCACACAATTGTAAGAATCCAAATTTTTATTATTAACTGTTTTATTCTTGCTTGCTAGTTTTCTGAGTTTGTCTCTATTAGATTAGTTATAGTGAATTGTTAGAACTAGGATTTTAAGGTTAAAAATTAGTTTGCTTTGAAAAAAGTTGAAACAGTTTGAATTAAGGGGTGTTTGGATTAACTGTATCAAAGGTGTGTGTGGTAGTTTAGTTTGTTGATTGTTGTTTCTATATATCTAATCAGGTTGTAAGGGTTCTAAGATAACATAAAATTAGTAGATACTTCGTTGGAAAGTCAAAATAGTTATTTTGGTCTAGTTAAATATGCACTGGTAGGGTTTTAAGATTTCAATTCCATCAAACTTAGTTAAAATTAGTTAACATAACTTAAGATAGTCTCACTTTTGCTTAAAACATCCATTATAGTGAGTAAGATCAGTTTAAAACTCATGAAAGTCAAATTTTCTGAAAAACAAAGAAAGTCAAAATTGCTTGTTGGGTCAGAATCCCATTTATTTGGAGATTTTTCATGAATTTTGTGAGTTAAGTTAGGATCTGAAATTCCTTGTGGAAGTAGTCTCCCAGCTAATCTTTAGACCCCCAAGGTTGTTTCATTTTTGCGAATTTTGTTGTGGAGCCCACCTGGCTTCAAACAGACCTGCAGGGGAGAACTTTACCCTGCACAGTTTTTATGCAAATTTGGTTGGAATTAGATTTCTTGTTTGAAGGTGTTAGGGATAGTTGATTGTGGATTTAGGGAGACACTTAGATAGGTTTTAGGGAATTAAACTTAGGATTTGTACAACTGCTTATTAAGAGTTTGTAATCAGGCACTCTTTTGGCCTTTTCACCACAACTGTTGCTGTTTCTTGTTATTGTTATTTATGGTCTGAGATTGGTTAGTTCATGAACCTAGTTGTATTGGCTTGTGATTTCTTGTTAGATGTTGTTCTTCTCAGCTTATTAGTGTTGTCTGTGACTGAGCTTAACTGTTTTTGCCATTGGATTATGCCCTAATGCTTATTTGACTCAACTGTCTAAATTCCATACTCACTGAGTGCAGTCTCACTCACCCATCTTCCAAGCCCTCCACCAAGCTCAAATCTTGAGCTTAGACCTTGGTTCTGGGCATTCTGAGAAGTCCTCATAGTAGGCTTCTTGGTTCCACTTTGACCCTAGATCTTTGACCAAACCTGTGGACCCCACAACAGGCTGCAAACACCCTTGTTGGACTGTGTTTGGTTTGTGCATTTTGGATATGCTTATTCATGTTTACAAGCTTTTCAGTATATTAATCTTGTTGTTATAGCTTGTCCTTAGTTCATTAAACTTGCTTGTAGCTTAATCTTAGTACTGTGACTAATAGAGTAGCTTATTAGTGAGCTTTTGTTTCCAAAAAAATCCATTCCCAAGTCAAAAGCCTTGGCTGTTGTGCTTATTGTTGTCCTTAGTGCTTATTTTCAACTTACATAAAAAGTTGCTTTGTAAAAAGTGTTTGTTTTTAGTACTAAAACAGTTGTGAAAAAGAAAAATTTGAAAAAGACAAAAAAATTAGAAGTGATAGCTTCTATTTAAGCTATCTTGGCTTATTTTCTGCTTATTTATAAGCAGCAACTGTTGTTAAAATTTTCTTAGGCTTCTGACATCATAATAGATTTTTAGGAATTTTTTCAGATTTTTCTGTAATCATTTAGTATTTTTTATAATTTAGTTTAATTTAAATTAGTTAATTAAATAGTTTTTAATTAGTAATAATCAATTAAAAGTTAGGAAAAATAGTTTTTCTATTTTAAAATTAGTTTTATAATATTTTAGATTTTTCTAAATTTAATTTTCATTTTTCTAGTTATTTTTCATAATTATTTATAATTTAGGATAATTTAGTTAATTAAAAAGTAATTAGTAATTAATTAATAGTAATTAATTAAATAGTGTAAAAATTATTTTTCTTTTTCTAAAAATTTTCTTAAGTCATTAGGATTGTAAAAATACAAATTTCACGTTCGTAGGACTTTGTTTACCCCCGTTTCACCTTTTTATTTACGCGTTCGCGTTTATTTTAAACTGAAACGCGCGTTTTTAGGTTAAATTTCATTTTTAAGTCATCTGATCATCAGTAATTGTTAATTAAGTGTTTATAAGTCATTTTCCATCATTATCTCGTAGTGTAACCATAATAATCAAATTCCTGACCTTTCTGATTAATCACCCGATCCTTTAAAACGTTCACAAATACAATTGCACGCCTCGTCGGGACTTAACGACCCGGGGATTCCCTAAACTCCTTGGTTAGTTGGTTTTTGAAGTTTGACTTGGTTGACCATTACCTGGTGAACTTAGTTGACCGTTCAGAACCAATCACTTACTCTTAGTTATCTAGATTAGTCACTATTAAAATCCAAGCTTGAAATTACCATTTTCTTTGAATAAGCCAAAACTGTCATTGATTAGGGAGTGTTTAGTTTTGTGTTGTTCAAATGGTTCCCCTGTGTTTCAGTTGAAGTCTTTGGTAATAACATGTCATTTTTTGGTCTTAATAACATAGTCAAAGTTTAAAATCCAGCCCTTTGCAGAAAAGTCAATTCCACTTACAAATCCAATGTGTGAGTTCACTGTTGGATTTTAAGGTCTTTTGTTGCTTATTTCAGTTCACTAGTAGTAGTTTTAGCTTTAGGTCATGTCATTTTAGCTTAATACACCTATCTCAGTCATCTAGGACAATTAGAATTCCATCAAAGTCAAAGTTCCATATTTATTTGAAAAGTCAAACTTGCTCATCAGTGGAGAAATCCACTTTTGGCAAGAATTTTCATGGTTTCATTTTTAAGTTTTAGCCTGTGAGCTTATGGGATATTGAACTTTGGAAGCTTAATTTTATTACCATTATTTTTTTTTTCCATGAATTTTTTTTAGTAGCTTATTTGGGGCTTGAACCTGCCTGTTTGGCCATCTGTTGCCCTGCACCATATGGGTCAGGCTGACCCATCAAATCTACAAGCTCATTTTGAGCTTGTCTTATGAGCTTATAACTTGTAATTTGGTGTTATGGGGAGCTTGTTGTACTAGCTAACTAGAGCTAAGCTCACATTGGACTTACAAGCTTATTTGAATAGCTTGATAGAAGCTTAAACCTTGCCCCATTTTGCCCCTCTAAGCTGATTCAACTCAGTATAAGCAGCCCTCTTCATAAGCTCTTTTTTTAGCTTGTCAGTGGGTCCCATGATGAGTTTTGGGGTTCTTTGAAAAGCTCTTAAGCTTAACTTGTCATTTCCAAGCTTTCCTTGGTCTTCCAAGCTCATTTGATAAGCTAACTTTAGCCTGCAAATCAGTCCCTTGGACCTGTTTGGTTGGCAGTTTTGAGGAATTAGCTTATTTGAGCTTATAAGCTCATTCTCATAGCTTTTCTCTTTTCTTTGGCTTCTTTTAAGCTTTTACCAATTGCCCTTAGCTTACTTCACTCTTGAGTTCAGCAGCCTAGCTTATTGATAGTGTTTTTTTTTTTTTTTTTTTTTTTTATTATTATTATTTTTTTTTTTTTTTTTTTTTTAGTTTCAAACTCTCTTTAGCTTATTTGTGGATCTGTGTGAGCCATAAGCTCACACAGGGCTTATCGTAGCTTTTCAAAAAGTTTATCTTTTCAAAAGTCCCATATTTTTAAGTGTTTAGTAGTTTTGTAACAAGAAAAATCCAAAAATAAATGTTTGCAAAAATCTGCCTAGAGTGGGGATTGAACCCCTGACCTCTTGGTTTGACTGGTCAACCTCAAACCAACCACGTGCACCATCTGGGCTACCCAATCCTTAGTGTTATTTCTTTTCCCACTTGTTTATATAGTAGTCAAGTTTCCATTTTGCTTATATAAGCTTATAAGCTGATTTCCAGCTTATTTAATAAGCTTTTGCCAACTTTTATATTTTTCTTAGCTTAATATTATTATAAAATAATTTTAGGAAAAGTTTTGTAATTTTCAAACTTAATTTAGTATTTTTAATAATTTAATTTAGTTTAGTCAAAAAATAATTTTCTTTTTTCTAAAATTTTCTTTTATCATTAGGCTCGTAAAAATATAATTTTCATGTCCCTAGGGTTTGCGTAGCATAAATTTCACTTTTTATTTTGTTCACTCGCGTTTTATTTAAATAACTTTTACGTTTTTAAAATTTAGGTTACGTTAGTAAAAGTAGTTTGTAAAGTAAAGAAAAACCAAAAATTAAAAAAGTGATAGCTTCTATTTAAGCTCTTTTGGCTTATTTTTCTGCTTATTTATAAGCAAACTCTAATTTTAAATTTAGATTACGTTTTAGGTTAATTGGGTTTCACGTTATCGTTAATATAGTTTGTTTAAATCGTTCTCATTCGTATTTCCTTAGTGTAATCATTCAAACCCGTATATACCCTTTCCTGTCCAAATTCACCCGATCACAAACCCGTTTTGATTACCATCACACCTCGTCGGGACATAACGACCCGGGGAAACCCTATATTCCACGGAGCATTGACTCTAGGCAGTTTGACCTTGTTGACCATTCCTTGGTCAATTTAGGTTGACCGTTTGTAGCCAATCTCTTCAGAAAGAATCGGCACGGTGTTCAATCCTTCCTCTACAAACATGTTTAACCAATTCATTCGAGAAGCTCATCTTTGGGATATTCCTTTGGGAGGCCACTTATTCACCCGCTTAAATAAGCATGGTGATAAACTTAGCAAGCTCGATCGATTTCTTGCCTCGGACACTCTTGCTCTGATTCTCCAGAAAGTCTCAGGACACGTCTTAGATTGCCGCATATCTGATCATAGGCCCATCCTCCTCTCTCCTGTGAATGCTGACTTCGGTCCAACGTCTTTCAAGTTCTATAACTCTTGGCTTCTGGATAAAAATCTTCATTCTTGCATTAACGATTTTTGGGCCAGCTACGTATCGGACAATGGTTTGAATCCTATTGTTTCTTTTAAGAACAAAATGAAGGCTTTAAAAATTATCATCAAGGATTGGTCTTCAAACCGAAAAAACACCCAAACCTGTGAAAAGGAGGAGCTCATAAAAAAGATTAACGCCTTTGATGCTGACATCACTTCTCGGAACTCAAATTATGTGGTTAATGGCCAACGTGCTATTTGGATTGATAACCTTCGCAAAATTGAATTAAACGAGAATTTAGATTCTTCTCAGAAGGCCAAAATCAAGTGGTGTATCGAGGCGGATGAAAACTCCAAATTTTACCATGCAATTGTCAACTAGAAGCGCAGATACTTAGCTATTCGCGGCATCAAATTCGAAGGTCATTGGATCAAAGAACCCCTAGGGATCAAAGACGTTTTTATCAATTTCTTCGAACAAAAATTTCAAAAAAGTGAGGTGGTCAATATTGTTAACAGAAGTCCCTTTTACAAATATCTCAGCATCGACCAAAACGTCTTCCTTGATGCTCCGATATTAGTTTATGAGATTAAAGACGCTATATGGGACTGTGGCTCGGATAAGTCCGGATGGCTTTTCTTTTTCTTTTTACAAGGAGTTCTGGAATTTGCTTAAAAATGATGTTGTGGATTTCATTCATCATTTTTTCAAATTTGGCATGCTTCCAAGAGGTTGTAACACGTCTTTCATCACTCTTATCCCTAAAATCCCAAACCCCATGGTGGTTAGTGATTTTCACCCTATTAGTCTTATCGGGGCTCAATATAAAATCATTGCCAAAGTTCTGGCTAATCGTCTAGCTCGGTTTATTTTAGTCAAGAGTAATCTGCTTTCATTAAGCACCGACAGATTCTTGATGGTCCTTTGATGGTTAATGAAGTGATTCAATGGTGTAAACGTAAAAGGTCCAAGCTCATGGTGTTTAAAATTGACTTTGAGAAAGCTTTCGACTCTATTTCATGGGACTTTCTGCTCCGGGTAATGCACTTTATGGGGTTTAGCGAAAATTGGATCAAGTGGATATCAGATTGCCTCCATTCAGCTACTTCATCAATATTGATCAATGAAAGCCCCACTCGTGAATTTAATATTCATCGATGCCTTCGTTAAGGGGACCCTCTATCCCCTTTTCTCTTTATCATAGCTACGGAAGGTCTTCATGTCGCTATGGAAGACGCTATGGCTACGGAACTTTATAATGGATTCAAAATCAACACTTTGAATCTCTCTCACTTATTTTTTTATAGATGATGATTTATTCATTGGAGAGTGGTCGCGTAATAACATCAAAAGTTTGGTTGCTATCCTTGATTATTTTCACAAAGCTTCTGGTCTCAAGATCAATTATCACAAATCCAATCTATTTGGTATCGGTGTTCCGTTTGATGAAGTCTCCTTACTTGATTCTACTATTGATAGCGTAGGGATTGCACCAGGCTTTACCTCTCGAGGGATCTCGAGAAGCTTACAACCCCCACCAGGCAGTGTACCTGATCGATGTAGTATAGTATAATGACAAGTACCGGGGGATTGATCGTTCAGCTAAGAATAGTGTCGCTAGGATTAGAAAACCTAAAGACTAGGTCTAGAGATGAGGGATGATTCTTTTTGTATTTTTATATTTTATGAAAGCAAGTAAAAATCTCGGTTTTGAAGGAGTTGGGCGGAATTAGTTGCTAGTCAACTAACCCAATACTAAAGATGCAATCAAAATAAAATACTAAAAATGAAAATAAACTAAATTATACTAGAGGTGTGAGCAATATGTGGAAAACTAGAAGGGGGGGTTGAATAGTTTTACGTCTTTTTAATTTTATTATGAAAACTTAGTTTTAAAACCTTGTTTGCTTTTAAAACTTTGATTCAATCTTATGTGAACTCAAATCTTGAACAATATGAACAACTATATCTAAGTATGAACAATAATAATATAAGCTAAGTATGTGAAATCAACACATGCACAATTATAAACAATTATAGCTATATACGAGAGATAAGTAAGTAATCATTTATTTTATAATCCTTAGTTATATTTTGTATGAAACCTTTACTTGATCGAAATGATCAATTATATGTATGTTACCTTTTTAGTTTGATTGTAAAAACTTTGTTTTGTGAATGAAACTTTCGTTTGATCTTTAAGTAAAATCAATACTAGCACTATATGAGCAAATATATATATATATATATATATATATATATATATATATATATATATATATATATATATATATATATATATATATATATATATATATATATATATATATATATATATACGTCTACGTCTACAAAAGTAATAACGATATAAGCAAGATAATAAGTAAGATATGGAAAGATCTAACCGCGAGACAAAGGATTTATAGTGGTTCGGCTACAAGGACACCTTCCTTACCCTACTCCACTCCTCGAGTCACCTACTCGAGAGTTTTCTTCACTATGTCAACAAGCTCCCTTATGGCGGAGAAAACCTTACACACCAATTTACACACCACTTTACACACCACAACTTCTTCACAACTAAGTCACAACTTCTACACAACTTCTTCAAGCTAATCTACTTCACAACTAACTACTCCACTCCTAGCTTCTTCACTACAATCTAATTCCTAACTTTTCTTCTTCACACCAAGCAACTAACTAATAACATAATCTATATATCTAGCACAACTATCTACAATCAAATATACACAACAATCTTCACAAAGAATGATGTAAATAATCTTGATGATGTACCAACAACTTGTATGTGGAGGTCACAACAAGTTGTAATACTTCTTGTCTTGGGGGATAGAAGTATTCTTCTCTTGCACTTGAGAGGATGATGTTTGAATCACTTTGAAACAAAGAATTATGTACTTATGATCAAAGGATTAAGAGAAAGGAAATGTGGATCTAGAACAGAAAGTTTTGGAGTGCAAAAGGTAAGAAAAATCTGTGGAATGAACCAGTATTTATAGGGGAGAAAATACTGTTTGGGAGCGTGGCCGGTCCCCTTAATTGTCTGGCCGGTCCCCTTAATTTACTAGCCGGTCCCCTTAATAATTAAGGGGGCCGCCTAACAAAAAAATATATTTTCTTCAGAATTTTTGTCTTTTTGTGGGAAAGGTTTTTCTTGAAGAGTATAGCCGTTTTTTGGGTAAAAATTTGAATTCAAAATATTTATTTTGAATAAAACATTTCTTTATAAATACAAAAACATTTTGTATAAGCTTAAAAATGTTTGTCCCACTTTATAAAAAATGTAAGGTTTGTAAATATAAAAATTGCTTTGATCATAAAATGCATTAAACACTTTGTTTATTCATACCTTAAGTGATTTGGATGTAAAGTGAATATTTATCACTAAATACTTGTTTACGTCATAATTTTTAGCTCAATGGGTTTACGTTTTGTGATTATCAAAACATAGAGATATCGATAAATGTTAATAATGTTTTTAGACATTATTTATATCAACAATCTCCCCCTTTTTGATGATTACAAAACCTAAACTCATTAAGTCTAAAAATTAATTTTAGACAAGTACTTAGTGAGTTTATATTCACTTCTCCCCCTTTTTGTAGAATCAAAAAGGTTATGCCGTCTAGCTTCATAAATGAAGTTAGACGGTATGAAAGCTCCCCCTTGATGTGTGCTCCCCCTCGTTCGAGTGCACCAAGGAAACGAGATATGGAATTCTCGCAAGAAAAATATTAGAAGCACAAGCATATATAGAAGAATATGCAATATACAAATAACAAGCATAGCAAAAGAATATTAAGGATACATAACAATTAATTCAAAGTGATTATGTTAAAGATCCTAATTTGCCAAAGAGAGCCATCAGACTTGCTTGTAACAAAAGGTTGGTTGATTCGTATTTGAAAGTGAAAATCATAAGCATATAGTATGCTTAGATAGTTGATGATGGAGTATTTGGAATGAAGATGGTTGAGTTAGGGTAAGGTTGTTGGATTAATGGAGGTATATGTTTGGGTCATGAATGTTGGAGATTTTGGTGGTGGAGAGTTTGTAGCGGAAGAGGTTGATTAAGGTTTTGGATGTTGTTCAAGTGAGGGTATTGGATGTGATCTAGAGAGAAGACATTCAATCCAATTGAAGTGTTCATTGAATGCAATGGTTTTTAGGAGAAAGATGCAACAAGGTCAATTGTTGACATGCTTCTCAAGTTGATTTATGTTGTGTGGTGATGAGGGTGATCTAGATGAAGGTGGATCCAAATTGCGTTGAGCAAGATGTAAGGCTAAAAGAGCACTAAGCTCATGGGATTCTTTTAGCGCCTCAACGAACATTAAGTGTTCCGAGGAAGGTGATGGTGGTGGAGTATGATAGTTGTCTTGGGTGAGGGTTTGAACATGCAACATAGGAATGGCATGTGAAGTTGTAGGATGTGGTGGTGATACTCTTGGTGGTGGAGACATGTTTGAGCTTGGGTAATCATGAAAACATGATATGGGTGAAAGAGATTCTTCATGAGTGGATGGTGTTTTTGTTGAATGAGCAACATGTAAAGTGTTGGTAATGAGGTTGGGATTATTGTTTTAGGATTGTGCATGCTCATCATAAAAAGGAGCATTAGTGGATGCACGAATGGATGATCTGTTGTTAAATGGATCATTTGTGTGAGAGTGAGGTTTAGGTGTTGGTTGATTATGAACAACATCGCTTGAGTTGTGAAAAAATTATGAGGTTTGAGTGTAATGTAGAAGGATATGGGTGAGTAAAGGTTTTTGATATGTAATGTTGGTGAGAAGGAGAGTGAGGTGTTAGGTATGTAATGTTGAAGACATAGGAGGAATTTGGTGTTGGATGTTTGACAACATCATTTAGTTTGACGGGCTTTTAATGGAAGTTAGGCTTTCTTCTCCAAATGGGTTATTTGGTGGTTTTGGTTTAATGGGAGAGGTCATGAAGAGATGAGTATAGATTGAGAGGAATGAGAGTGTTTATAATGTAGGATTGGTGGGATTAAGGATGTATAAATTTTGATAGAAGGTTTAGGATAAAATAGGTTTATGAATTTTGGGAAGTGTAGGATGAAATGGGCTAAAAAGTAGAAAAAGGAAACAACACCTTCGACCATCAGATGGCCGGTCCCCTTAATTGGAGGCCGGTCCCCTTAATAATTAAGGGGGCCGCCTTATGATTTAAGGGGACTGCCCATCTGGTGTTTCCCAGATTGCCAGAAAAGGGTTTTTGGTAGTGAATTTCAGAAAGGTTGTGTTTTTGGTTTCAAACAAGTCCAACTCTTTGAGGCAATTAAGCATATACTAATTATGTAGGCAATTATGTAGCCAAAGCATGTTAATCAAAGAGATTAAGTAAACAAGCAATTTCATCTAGCATGCAAACATACTCATCAAGCAATTAAAATATAAGTGCTAGGAAACAATAAGCAACATCAAGTATTTCATAACTACATACCTAGGAGGATTAATCATAATGTGTATCAATGTGCAATAAGTGGGTAGTTATGATAGCATGAATTTCTAGACTTGTTACAAACAAAGTCTTAATGAACAAACCATGGTCCTCTTTATTTGATTTAGTTCACTTATAAGTGTCATTTATATAAATATAGATGACAAATATGAGATCACCATGCATGATTTTAAAAGAGACGTTTTTAGCATTATTCAACAATGTTTGAAAGTAAGTTTTCACTTAGATGTGAGAGTTATTTGAATAAAATAGATTGGGTTTTTACTTCAAAATGTGTGAATGAATGGTAAAGAATATTTTTCCAATCTTTAGTTTTGATCAAAACAAAATTGTGGATATTGATAGTGAAAACATGTTATTTAAAAGTGTGATAGTTATTTGAAAAACTATTTTCCAAAATGTGAGATTTTTGCATATTTTTAAAGATATTAGATTTTTGAAAACAAATATCATAAATCAAATATTTAAAAAAAAAATGTTTATTAAAGATCTCATGCTCAAGAGGATTGGTTAAGCCTATTATTATCTCATGCTATCGTTTCTACAAATCCTATGATCCTAAAGGAAATGAAGCCGATAATTTATATGTTAGATGCGAGAGTGTT